>JAHUTJ010016755.1:0-37499 GCA_036250325.1 Characodon lateralis
GAAATATTTCAGTTAGTGTGCAATGAATCTAAAATATATGAATGTTAAATTTTCATCATGACATTATGGAAAATAATGAACTTTATCACAATATGCTAATATTTTGAGAAGGACCTGTAGTTTAGCAACAGTGCTAATGCTGAAGTTAAACAACTTGACAACCTGAAGTGCAAAACAATGGATCATAATTGATGCATTTGGGTTTTTTTGTTTGTATTATTTTAAAAAGATCATATTTCATGCATTTTGCAATTTTATACAGAATTTATGGAATAAAATGAGCCATTTATCACTCAATACAGTAAGTTTTTGAGGAAAGTGCTAACTTTTTACTTCAAAAATGATGTTTGGCTTTATAAGGTTTATAAAGATTTATGCCTTTTACTGTACGTATTTCACATGGAGAACAAATAGATCAGCAAAATAATCTACTTAATTAGAGGTTATTTTAATAACGTAGCTGAGTGAGTACGTTTGCTGTAATTCAACTGATTAATTTGTGCATTTTAGTTGTTAAATATATATAATATCTAGTCAGAAATATTGAAAAAATATCTGTCCAAATAAAGCACAGAAAACTTGTTGCTCAAATTCTATTGGTTGGATTCTAACAGTTTGCTTTATAGGTGTTTCCTTTTACTTTTGTATTATTGTTAGCACAACATTTGCTTTACAAGCAGTCCTTTTGGTTTAAATTATCAAAATAACAAAAGTTTCATTTTCAAACATTACCTCGTAAGAAAGAATGAAATCCCAATGCATGAAAAATACAAACAGGCGTCTTGTCAATTACATGTCCAGATTCTTCATTAGTATTTCAATTATTTCATATAGAGTTTCGGTATGTGTGAAAGAATGTTACCTTGGCCAGTGACAAACTAACCGCTTTCAGACCGGCGGTTTAGGAAAACTATGTCACAGATGTCAGCTGTCCCTGAACTGAGGTGACCGTAAGAGGAGGAGGGAGGAGAGGAACAGGGAGGAAGGAGGGGGAAAGGAAAGTATCACAAAATAAAAGACACAAAGGAATAAAAGGAAGGAGGGGAAGAAGTTAAGAGTCAGGAAGAGAGCAGACAATAAAAGAGGAGGCTGGGAGAAAGGAAAAAACAAATCAGCTCATGACTACTCAGAAGACTTCCCCTGTTTTTTTGCTGCTCCATCCTCCTCTTTTTCCACCCCTCTCTTTGTTGCGTTCCCCCACATGATGCACATGTTTCTATATTGTCTGGGCATCAATAAACCTCAAGTGCATCCAAATGAGACAATGGCCAACAATGTTTAAATAAAGACATAGAATATAAAAAAAAGGAACTGAAAGTAGACAACTTGAAAAAGCAGAAGAAATTTAATTTCACTTTATAGTTACGCTCAAAAGTTTTTTATACCTGATAAAGGATGAAATGATTTTGAATATTTATTTTATTTAATAGCAATGTTTGACATATAATCACATTTTATCAAATTTGGACATATTTGGACAATAGATCTCAATAATGTAGTACCATTGGTGCTATTACTGCTAACACTGTGTCTTCTAATCATAAACATATCATGTTAAAATATACTTAAAAGATCCTCAAACATTGTAAGGCAATGGATGTTTAAGTACATAAAATTATCAACCTTGTTTTTAGAACCATAACATTGTACCTAACCTGTTAGACACATCAACGCAATATTCTGAATATAATATAATTTTAAACAAAAGTTTACTAAGAAATCCCCTTTAAAATGTGAGGTTTTACATTTTGTACACATCCATTGGTTTTTATTAGGAAGGGGGCGGTTGGGTTTTAAAAACCTTTCCATTTTGGATTAATCCTCATTTAATAAACACTGACAGTGGGGAATCTGTGGTGTGTTTTTTTCTGCCCACTGGAGCTTAAATTTAACTACTTTTAGAACTGAATAAAGACCAGAAAACTGTTACCTTTGACAATAAAGCTTGACTTCAGACATCCTGTTACTACTA
This sequence comes from Characodon lateralis, assembly GCA_036250325.1. Lineage (NCBI taxonomy): Eukaryota > Metazoa > Chordata > Actinopteri > Cyprinodontiformes > Goodeidae > Characodon > Characodon lateralis. The sequence continues at coordinate 1,973 of JAHUTJ010016755.1, forward strand.
TTAGGTACACTCGCTATTTGTCAATTTAGTATTGAAATTTGATGAGTAGCCCCCAGAATTCACATTTCCTATTCTGACAGAGAGGCTGTTCATGATTCCTACAATTCCAGAGAAGTAAAGGTCCAGTCTGGATCTGGTCACTTCATGGAGCATGGAAAGGTAGACAACACTTTAATGCTGATAAGTAATACCCTTGTCACGTGTGTGTGTGTCTGCATTGGCTCACAATGTATGAAGATGAGTGGCTCTAATTCTGTAACGTGCAATATATGAATTATAAGGTAAGCCAGGATGTCACAGACTATTATGGGCAATAAAAATCTGCTCTAAAAATAGAGGGTACCAAAGAAACGACTTATTTCCAACAAATGTATTCTCAAGAACATTTGGCAGAAACAAGTTTATTTTTCCTGTTGACTTATTTTGAATCATCTTGCACCTGTTCAGTAATAGTTGCAGTTTCTCTTCAGATGCAGTGCCTTTAGTTTTTAAAGTTTGAATGGTTGCTTTTTTAGCTTTGAAACTTTGTCTATATGCAAAACATCTCCGCTTGGTTCAGATCAAGACTCATAGCTGTTTACGCTCTGTCTGAGTTGGTTGATGCGTTATCATCTGTTGCATTCATCATTCAGTTTAGTGTTTCCTCTCACAGGATAAAATCTCCTCTTTAGTTTACTTTAGGTCTGCTGCTGTTTATCATTGGGTTGATGTTTCTTCCTAATATATCTACTCTGTCCATTGATAGTGTTTTGTTCATTAACACTTTTTTTTTACCTAGAGTGCCATTCTATTTGACGTTAACCCACAACGTAGTACACTTTCTGTAGCAGGTTATTGCGCAATGCATATATGGGGCACTAAAACCATCACTTCAGATTGCTCCAGATCAACCAGGTGCTGGTTTCACAATCTGCAAAAAAAAAAAAAACAGAAAAAAAAAACATTGCAGTTAAACTTCTTTGAAACCTTAGAGGTTTCTAAGAGTTTCTAAATCCAGGCTGCTCTCAAGGAAAGGCTCACAATATGATGGAGGGATCCTAATAACATATAATCTGGAACCAAAAATGGCAGCAACAGGGTGATCCTGTTATTTGCTCTTTAATAAGGGAACATTTTAATACCTTCTTCATTTTGATTCTCAACTAAGTTATTAGATTCCTTAATCACACAGTCTGTCTTCTTCTATTTTAATATCACTAATTCAAAAGCTTTCTCATTGAAAAACCTACTTTATGATGACTGTTACGAAAAGTAATAATAAAAAATAACCTCATTTGGCACATGTCTGATTCACTCACTCCATCTAGTGGTATCTTTGGCAAATGTCATGTATTTTCACACAAATACATGATCACCTTCCATTTTAAATAGCAAGTGATTTTAGTCAAATTAATTGAAATGTCAATTATTTAAACCACTAAATCAAAATAGATCAAATATCCTGTTGTCTCAGTTTTGTACTTTTCTAAGAATGCACAATCCTAAAAACCCAGAAATACAGTCTAGATAACCATGTTTTAAGAGCTTCAACTTTAGTTATTTTAGTTATTTTTGATTTTATAAGTAGTGTCAAGATAACATTTTAAGCAGTCAAAGCCATTTAGATATAAATAATTAATTGTTGTTTGATCTGGTGGTGTTTAATCAAAAAGGTCTATTTATCCTATAAATCTTATAAACCTTTGGTGCTTTAATTAACTGACTTCCATACAAATCAACATGCTTTGGTACTTTCTACGTTTTAATCCCGGTTGTGATTTTTCTAATTTTTGCCCCTGAGGAGGTGGTCTGACTTTGGGAAAGTATCTGTAGTTCACATAAATGGCCTCTAGAGGTCCTCACTGGACTTCAACAGTCATATTCAGTCTGAGCTGGTGGTCTAACAGGTTTGCAAGGGAGCAGTGCAAGTTTACTGATAGATTTACAGGAAAAAATCGCTTCAGCCTCAAAAGAGGAAAACTGCCTGGCTCGTAAGCTTTTCTTCCTTCAGGATTATACCTGGGACTGCCTTAAACATCTATGTTTTTTTTTCTTTGTGCTGTTTGTTGCTGTGTCAATGCACCGTGAGAAATAAATGTTACCAGCTTAAAATATTAAAAATCTTGATAGTTCTATACTAACGGGACATTTCTACAAGCAAACCACCCATTTTTGATCAGTAAAGCTGAAATAACCAGAGCTTCTTTAAACCTAATCACATTTGGTATTTCTTCCAGGACCGAAGGACCGCATTGCTCCATCAAGACAAGGAAACCTTCTTTACACATCTCATGACCAGAAACCTGATTGACTCATACAGCATGTGAATTTTTGAAAAAAAAACTTAAACAGAAACAAAAGGTGCCCTCAGTTCCATTGATCAGTGAGAAATCATCTAACCACTCAGCACCTGGGTCACATGGCTCGTTGGTCCAGATTATGTGAGCCTTTTACGTCACATGCTTCAAGGTCCACTGCCTTGCAAAAGTATTCATATCCCTTAAAGCAAAAACTTCAATATTCTTTATTGCTATTTATTTATTTAATAGACCAACAAATAAGAGGACTTAATTGTAATTTCTCAGTAATTTCACAGAAAAACAATCTGAAAAGAGTGGAATGCATTTTGTATTCAGGCCCGTTTACTCTGACAGCCATAAATAAAATCCAGTTCAACATTTTGGCCTGCATGTAAAATGTTAAGTTTGGCTGAAAAGCTACGCTGCACATCCACAGTGAATAGACCTACAGACATGGTGGTGGCGGCATCATGCTTGGGGGATACTTTTCTTCAGAAGGGGCAGGGAAGCTGGTCAGTACTGGAAGAAAACCTTTTCGAGGCTGCTAAAAACTTGAGACTGAGGCAGGGTTTTACTTTCCAGCAGGACAGCAAAGAAAACATACAGCCAGAGCTACAATGGAATAGTTTAAATCAAAACATATTCAAAATACAGACCTAAATCCAATTGGAGGACAGCCTTCAAATTGCTGTTTTCAAATACTACGATTGAGCTTGAACCTTTTTGCAAAGAAGAAACACACAGAGGAGTTGGCAAATTTTTTATTGCTGCAGCCCACATACTTAACTCTCCTGTTTAATCCACAAATGCATTTTCCTTACAAATGTAGCTCTATTTAAAGGGAAATAAACAGGCTTTTCAACACTATAAGACTGATTACCAAGAAGCATTGTTACAACAGGAAATAATCAACCAAACTGAGATATTCCAGCTACAAATAAATTGCACCCATAAAAATAGTTAAACGTTATACAACTGTGGTGCCGGAAAGCCTGTTGTAGGAGTCCCTTATCTCACCCATCTTTTAAACACGCATATAAACAAAAGCACATGCAAAATCATTCAATTACGTTTTATTTGATGGGTTCCAGTGAGTCCTCAGCTCCTCTGATTTCGGTTTTAATGAAGTGAAGCCACATCCGGACTGTGATTTTAACCTCATCTGATCTTCCTCATGCAAACACATGATCTTTGCAGAAGAAATGCCTTTAGTGTGTCAGGTTTCCGTATTCTTCACCATAATAAGCACATTATTAATTCTGTAACTGTGCAAAAAATCTGTTTCCCTTGTAGAAGAATAAACTACGGTTACTGCGTGCAAAGGCAAACTTTTGGGTTTCCCACTGGGGGGTTAAGCTCTTTGCTTGTTTATTTATTTATTGAGTCATTTACTTTTGTAAAAAGGAATTAGGCAATTGTGGCATTCCTGTTTTAGAAATACTTTGTAATGCTTTTACTGTGATTTTGTTTACTTTCCTGGTGGGGCAGAAAGTAAAGTAAACTATTATCTAAACTATTAAACTATAATCAAAATCAGAATCCAGCTTTATTGCCAAGTTTGTACAGACAAACAAGGAATTTGACTCCGGTCCACTTTGCTCTCAGTAAGAATTTATTTATTTTTTTGGTATATTTATTAGTGGAAATAAAGAATGTACATATATATACAATTGACCTTACAAAACAATATAATATGAGATCAGTCCAAGTATGCATGGTGTTGTTCTGACTGTTAATAAAAGACTTACCAAACATTTTACATTTTTAGAGTACCTTCAAATTCATCAGTGCTGCATCATGGTGTATCTGGGGGTCTGGCATGGACTCATTGTATTTCAATTCATTTCAATGAGGAAAATTGATTCCATGTATGAATAATTCCAGTTGAGAGCTCTATCACAAAATGAATCAAATTATAAAGTAGAGGTGCCACCAGGAGCGTTTTTAGTCTTGACACATTGGGGGCTTTAGCAAAGGCCCTAACTAATTTATTTTTCATATGACAGCAGCCCAGTTTATAAATAATTGAGTTACTTATAAACTAAACTAAAACAGAACATGTTGAACTAGTTCTCTGTCTTGGCTGGGCTTTCACTGAATGTAAATTATTTTGAATCAAACAAAAAAGGTTTACAATACTTTTACTTGATTTTAATGCTTTTGCTAAACTTTGTAGTGTAGGATGAAGAGAAATGGAGATCAAGGTTGATCAAAAGCATTTTTCTGAAGCAGATAATGAAACATTTTGTGATATTTAAAAAATAATCTGAATTTCTGCTTAGTCCATCTGACAAAAGTTGTTCTTAAACTCAAGGAAACTATGTTTACTGCAGCTCAAATTAATGTGCAACTTTTCTCATCTATGTAAATTACCTTTTTAAGTGTTTCTCATCAAATTGTTCCACCCCTATGTCTCCTGGGTCTCAGAAAAGGACAGTTGATATTCATAAGTTTCAGTCAAATGGTAAGATCCTAAAAACACATTTATTTTATTTAGTTATGTTATGGCTTGCGAAATATAGGACCCCAGAATGCAGACGAGCAGGCAGCGTGATGGTAAGTGCAAAGGTTTAATAACAAAAAAACTCACTCACAGCAGGAGGCAGGAACAAAACAATAAACGGGCAGGTGAGACAGGCATGGCATGAGCAAAAAACAAGACATGATCTGTGAACAAGACATGATCAGAGAAAATGTTTCCGCGAAGAACAACTGAACAGGAGTGAATATATGGAGTAAAGGAGTGTATATATGGAAAGTAAACCAAGTGGAGCTAGGAGACAGATTAGTTTGAAGCAGGTGAACCGGATAAAGATAATTAACAGACAGAATAGAACGTGGCTGGAGCAAGAACAGAGACTCTTGAATACAAACAAAAACTAAAGCATGACCAGAAAAACAATAAACAGAAGCAGGATTCAAAAACGGTGAGAGAAAGATAAGAAAAACCCAGAAACCAAAAACCAAACAACCCAAAATCATAACAAGTTATCCTTTACAAACAATTTATTAAGACTGACTCTCTAAATATGTTCTTTCTTTCATGAACCTATTCTGTTTTGATGCCTTCTTCCCACCCCTTCATTCCACTCGTAAGAAAATTACTTTCATTTGGCCCGCCAAAAAAATAAAACATTTTACAACCCAGTCTGTAGTTCTCCACGGAGCACGTGAGATTTTACTGTGAAACATTGTTTGTAGAGGAAAAGGTTTCAAATATAACATACAGTTTAGTTTATATAATATTACATATTACATGTATTATTCCGAAAAATAAAACAGTTAACTAATTAATGGTAGAATCAGCACAGAAGACATCAAAAGCAGTTTGTGCTCTTGAACCTATCAATCCAAATCAACTAAATAAATGTTACACATTGTTAACTGAATTTATGAGTTTGTTGAGGACTTTGAGAAATATCAGATATGTTCTTAGGGATAACAATCTACTTGAGGTTGCTCAACCGAGTGCATTGTGTTTTAGATCTGGTGGCACTGATTTGTGTTTGCAGAATGAGATTACAGTCAGGTGTTTTTCACTTAGTGAGATGACAATCAGGTGATGTGAGCCAGGACACTGTTGCAGACTCAGTCAAAGGCAAGTTTTCAAAGTCTGTTCTCTGATGTGGATCAAAAAAGAGGCTTTGTGTTTTATAAGATGTAGCCACCCAAATTTTGTGCATAATTGTAAAGTGGAAGAAAAATTATACACGGTTGTCAAAGGATTTTTCAAAAAGAAATCTGATGACAAGCATTTTTTATCAAATACATGTATGCTAAACTTCGAAAACCATTCATTACCATTCACAGTTAGGTGCGACTTTGTGTTCTTTGCCTGCATTCAATTTCAAATAAATAAAAAAAACGTAGTCATATAGCACATTTAAAAACTGCCGCTGGTCAAGGGGTTGCAAACAAGCAACAAATTACAAGAGTTCAAAGTTAAAAACAATTAAAAACCTGACAAGACAAAATAAAATCATAAGTCAGCTCATGCTAAATGACTAAAACTGTGTTTTTAGTAGAGACTTAAAAACAAGAGTTGAAGCCTGTCAGATATGGAGAGCTGGTTCCACAGTGTGGGAGCTACAGCTGAAAAGGCTCTATCCCCTTTGTGGACCAGCCTGGACCTCTGGACAAATAGAAACAAATGATGTGGAGGGCACGTAAGGCTGCAGGGAGTCAGACAGGTATACAGGAGCCTGGCCTTACAGGTAATCAATAAAACCTTAAAATTAAATTCAAAAACAAACAGGGATCTAGTAAAGGGAAGGGGGCACTGGGGAGATACGTTCATGCATTTTTGCTGGTGTTAAAGGACGAGCTGCAGCGTTCTAAATTCACTGCAGTCATGAGAGGCCAGCCTGGCTAACACCAACATACAAAGAGTTACAGTAATACAGTGTGGAGCTAATGAATGTGTGACTCAAAATCATGAAAAGGGATACAGAGCTAATCTGTTTCTCAAGGTTAAAATAAATTCAAACAATCACCCCTAGATTTTTACAGGAGATTTTACAAACTGCTCCAGGCTACCTAGATTTGGAAGAAAAGAAGTGCTACAAATCTTCATGGTGGCGCAGTTGGTAGCACTGTTGACTTGCAGTCCTGGGTTTGACTCCGGGCTGGGGGCCTTTCTGCATGGAGTTTGCATGTTCTCCCCTTGCATGCGTGGGTTCTCACCGAGTACTCTGGCTTCTTCCCACAGTCCAAAAACATGACTATTAGGTTAACTGGTCTCTCTAAATTGCCCTTAGGTGTGAATGAGTGTGTGCATCAGTGGTGATTGCTCTAAGACTGCAAGGGAAGCTCAGCTTCCCCTAAAATGTCAAAAAATAAGTGATCAAATATATACTGTTGTGTGTACATGTCATTGACTAAATATGCGCTACAACACGCCCAACTTTTGTTCAGAACCAGCTTCTTATCACTGGTGACGACACGCCTTTCCTCTCACTCATTCCCGCAGCTTCACAGTGCTTTAAACAGTGAGTTCAATAGCGAAGCAAAAATGCTGGGCTTTGTCCCGCCCATCGGACTATCAGCGTCTCTGGGGGTCTATGGGGCAGTGGGCTGGCCTCGGCTGGCCCGGACGCCCAACTTCTGCATGATGATTGGATGATGTGTCTGAGGCTGAATCCCTTTTTGATTGACAACGAAATGAGTGAATCAGCGATCTTGAAATTTAGTTTCCCCTCCTTGAAAGACCAGCATCTGCCACTGGTGTGCATAATTGTTTGTGAGTTGCCATGCAATAGATTGGTGACCTGTCCAGGATGCACTCTGCCTTTAGCCCCTAGTCTGCAGGGCATAGGCACCAGCTCCCCCGTTACCCACTATGGAATAAGCAGTATAGAAGAATAATGAAGAGGTGCTACGATTTCCACTGGGACCAAAAATTATTTCAGTTTTATTTTCATTGAAGTTTAGAAAATTTGAAGCCATCCAAGCTTTTACCCCAGTGAGACAGTCAAGCTTTAGTAGAAAAGGATGAGACTTCAACTGAAAATACATCAGATTGTCATCTGCATATAAATTAAATGAGATGTTAAATATTCTAAAGATAGAGCCTAAGGGAAGCAGGTAAATAAAAATAAAATGGGTCCAAGAATTGATCCTTGGGAACACCACATGTGAAGGGAGCTGAAGGGGAAACAGACTCTATGAGGCCTAAGGAGAAACTTCCATCCTTCCACCCATTTTCTTTACCCACTTCTTCCATACTGGGTTGCAGGGGAGCTGGTGCCTATCTTCAGCAGTCTATGGACACCCAGGACAGGTAGCTAGTCCATCACAGGGCAACACAAAGACATACAGGACAAACAACCATGCACACACCTATTCACACCTAAGGGCATTTTTTTATTTAGAGAGACCAATCAACCTAACAGTCATGTTTTTGGACTGTGGTAGGAAGCCAGAGTACCCAGAGAAAACCTATGCCTGCACAGGGAAAACATGCAAACTCCATGCAGAAAGACCCCCGGGAGTACAACCCAGGACCTTTGTGCTGCAATTCAACAGTGCTACCAACTGCACCACCGTGCAGTAATATATAATATAAATAGAAACCTCTGACAGACAAATAAGGCCCAAACCAGTCCAGTTCAGAGACTCTGATACCACTTAAGTCCAGATCAAATATGTTTACATTTAAAAAGACCTCAGAACACATGTTCAGGTTATAGGCTGAAAAGTAATACCACACCTTTCCTAAAGGGTTTGAATTAGAGACCAAAGTTCATTATAAGAGATGGTCCAGATGCACTACTCCAGGACCGAGAAGTGTGTACAATCAGGTAATAAAGACAAAAAATGTTCAACTTTCATAAGTGTCCAATGATGAGAAAATTAAGGCAAAAAATGAAGTAAGAAACCGAAAGTATACAAAACCGCATGAATCATTCAGAGGTTAAAGGGAAGGAAAACACTAAATTATAGCATAATCATTTATTTTTCCATATGTGATGTCTGGTATCATTATTAATATGGTTTGGGGTAATTTTGTCTGTTGCCCAGGTCACAAGAGCATTATTAGATTAAGTTTTGAACAATACTGACCATTTTCTTTTTAAATATCCAATCCTTTGTTGTAAACTGAATCCTGAGATCAAACTAAGCACTGCAGGGTAATTCAGAGATTTAGATCATTTATATCACTGAGCAAGCATCTCGTATTTTAAATTAACTGGTTTTATGATTTTTTGTTTGTTTGAACAGGTTTATTGAGTAGCATTTATTTCCAATTCTGTATGTATTAAAAAACTCTTTTGCGAACCAATTTTAATCTCTTGATAGAGTACACTTCATTCATTTTTCTACTATTAACTTAATATGCCTTAATGCACATTTAGTACTGAATGCAAGCTCTAATTTCAAGTAGGGGTTTAGCTGTAACAAATTTATTTAAAATATATAAAACATAAAGATAAAACATTGTAATAAACGTTTGCATTTATATTTACCAGAACTGTTTCTTGTTCCAGATTATTGTTTTTTTTACATTGATTATCATTTTTTTTCAGGATTTTGGGTCTGTCAAGTCTGTCAAGATCTAACATTAGAGAAGTGGTTGAAAGTATTTAATGAGCAGCTAATGCAAGAAATCTCTCCAATACTCCAGAACTAAATCTCAGACAGAAATAGTTGTGGAACAGATGAGAGAAAATGCAAAATAAGGTCAAGTCTGACTACAGCAGTATAGGTAGAACAAAAGTCAGAGAGCTCAGAGAGACAGCAAACAATAATCATGGGAATACTGTCATTCTAATGTGGTATAATCTGTTGCACTTGCATCATTCTCACTCCATCAACTCTGCATCTCAACTACTCAAGGTGCAGCGCAGATCTCCATGTTGGAAAGTTATAGAAAGTTGTAAATGAGGGTCTCGAACATTCCACATATGCGTTCAGTTTGTTTCCCAGCTGTAGCGTTGCGTCATCGAATCAGACTGGAAGCAACACAGCTGATTCGGAGCATTGGCAGAGTGATGTTAAAAGATAAACAAGCCATGTTGTTCATCCGTTATATAATCCGACTCCACATTTGACCCAGTGGCTCTTCACACACCTACATTAGTTTTTCTGATGAATTTAGTTTTGGTGCTGCAGAAATTTGAGGAACTTTGGAACTTTTTTATTACGCTGAAATTGTTAGCAATCTAAGGGAAATCTCAGCTCTTTAAATTTGGTTTGACTTTATAGTTAATAAATCATGCTGTTAATCAGGGGAAAGCAAGTAGTTTTACTAAACTAAATGAACTTCTTTAGTTCCTACTGAAGATGTAGTCGTGTGACTGTGTTGTCACATGCATCTGAAGTGCTTCACTTTTTCAACTCTGTGAATGAATGTAGAACATCCATCTGTTACATATGTTCACATTTGAGCAAAAATGTCCATAATTGTCAGTAATGTGACATTGGAGTGTAAATAACCATGACTACTATTAATCATGTGTCTGTAGACAGATTCATGTCTGACTTCTGTGAATGTATTTGGTGAATTTTGAAAGCTAATGTGATGACTGGGTGTTTTTTTATTCAGAGCGTTTTTAACATGCCTGACAATATCACTTGGCTCACACAGTTTGCTTTTTATGAGAACATTTATAAATCAGAGGAATACCTCTCATGTATTTAGGACCTAGACTGATGAACAAACCAGTTGGTAAAACAAACAAAGATAAATGTGCATCAGTAGGTCATTGAACCACACAACATGTCTTTCAGTTTTTTATGTGGAGTTTCATCCAAACAGCACACAAAACGGTCTCCACAGGGACTTCAACCCAGAACCTTCTTACTGAACACCAACATAAACTACTCCCTGCCAGTTTGAGGCCATGACGTTGGACCTGAGTTTCAGAAACCACAGATATCAAAGCAAAGACTGGCACATCCCCATGGAATTTAGAAGGTACTATAAATACAGATGTATGTGTTATGGTGTGCAGGTCCAAAGCCAGTGGTTCAGATTCATGTGACATGCTTTGTTGCAAAAATGAAGCAATGAGAAGTCATTCTATGCAGGTTATACTGTATTTTGGGTTGCGTTTTTCTTTACATATAAGAAGTAATAGAAAATGACCGTAAATGACTTTATTTTGTGCCATTTTGAATGCGTAAGTCAGAGTCAGACGTTCTAGACTTGATATCCTATAATCTCTTGATGACGGTCCGGCTTATACAATGGTATTAAAATCATTCATTCCGTAGAATTCTGTTGTAGATATATCAGAATTGTATATTTACATGGTATCTGCTTTGAATACTCCTGTTTGGTGCTAAATTAAAGGACTATTTCACAGTTTTCAGGTACTCTCTAACTGCACCATCTCTAGTTCAAAATCTAAAACACTATTACCGATCAAACTTTGACAAAATTATTTTCCAGAAAATACAATATATACAAATATATACCTTAATTCTATTTGTAAAAAGACAAAAGGAGAGCATTTTCAACATGTTTTAAGCATTATAACCCCTTTAGATTGAGAATAGCAAAACATTTTCTCATTATTCTGGGATTTAGCAAATACAAAAATATTGGTAATCCAAAAAGTTTAACTTGATTTAATGGGGATTATGTGACATTTCAACCAGTGCATCGATATACAATATATTCCAAAGTATTGGATCACTTACGTTTAAACAAACACAAACTTTGGAGACATCTGGTTTTAATACAAAAGCGTTGATATGGTATTGACCCACCAATTCCATATTAGAATATTACCATGTTGGAGGCAACAACTCTTTGGAGTAGGTTGTCCACGAGGTTTAAAGGTATGTTTATGGGAATATCTGAGAATACTTCCTGGAGAGCATATGTGAGGTCAGACATGGATTCTGGACATGAATGCTTAAATCACCTGAATTATATCATTTGGAGGGGTGAGCCAAACTGTAGTCAAGTTAAGGTGAATTAGCTCAAGATCCAAAATCAAAAATAATGACTTTAGGAGAGTTCATTTGTAAATCAGGTGATGAGGTTTTTAAATGTATTGATTTTCAAAAGGTTCAATTGTAAGCTCAGCCTTACTCCAGAAATCAGTTTGTTATCCTTTAATACCAAACCATCCCTCGCACCAGGCATGCAGCAATAGTAAAGCTTTCCCGATAGGTGTCTTTAAGACGGATGTAAAACCCCAATTGTTATTCTGTTCTTTTGTTCCATTCGGTCATGTCATGACCTCCCATGTCACATCATGACTGCATCTAATATCTAGAACAAATAGCACTTAAGGGATATGAGTTAAAACTATAATTTTGAGGGGCTTTTAGAAGTTCACTATAGCAAAATAGCTCTGTATGGCACATTTCATGGGTTGGATCTGCAGATTTAAGTTGAATATAGTATGCACCTGTTTTTCTTTCATGCAGAAAGCCTGGGGAACAATTGAAATGAACTGAATTGACAGGCATGTTTCTGACGTGTAATTACAATTTACCAAGGTTTAGATCTGATACCACTGGAAAAAACAAATTTAAGGAGGAAGTCTTAGCTTTAAATCTTATCTGGGTGAAACTTTATCTATACAGGAAAAGACAGCTGAGTTATCAGTGATCTGCACCAGACAGCTGAAATAGAGTAAAGTTTGAGTTCATGCAGTTTCCACTGAGTTCACACAGTCAAACTTTTCGTAGCTGTGGGATTCGGTTGCACTGCGGTGTCTTATAAGCGTCAGAGCCTTGCTCAGCAGCACTTTAGCAGCTGTTTCTGGATCTCAACTTGGTGCTCTCCAACTTGTCAAACAGTTAACTGTTTGACAAGTTTGCAGATGTTCAGTCTTAAATCTACAAATTATGGGTTTTTTTATGAAAAACATTGTAAATAATGTCTTTATTCTATTCTATTCTAAATTGTTTGAATCTCAACAAATGAGTTATACACTTTAAAGTAATGCTTAATATAAATTAGCCATCTGGTACATGACATTATCTCTACATATCTTTTTTAGTTTAAACATAATAATTTATGCATAACATTTTCTGTCTAGATTTACTGTCTTATCCCTTGCAATCATGCCAATAAGGAATTTTAAAGATATTTGTTGCCCTTGTGTGTTATAAGTTGATTTTAGCTGTGCCGACGTAGATTAAGGTAAATAAACAATGTAAACAAGGACTTTACCACAAATATTATAACTCATTTGCAATACTAAACATAATATTTTTGCCCTTACTTGGTGAACCTGCCAAAGTCATAAAGTCTGTGAAAGTGTCCATAGGATAAATTAGTTTACAGTTTAGATTCCTTTTTTCTTAGGAAAAAATATGAAATCTAATATGACTTCAGAGAATAGTGAAGGCCATAAGAACTTTTTCTCTGGCATAAAGTATGCACAATGGGAGGGTTTTTGTCTGACCTGAAACAGCATGCTGAGCAAACAAAAAGATAAAACACCCTGTCACTGAAAAAACAAATAACATTTGAGCATCTGTCCAGAAGTGTTTGAACTACTTTCTTAACTCACAGTGGGCTCATATTAGGCAAAGCTGATCCCATAAGAAATCCGGCCACAGCTGACAATAGTTATCGGTACGTTTTTCAGCATAAGGTCACACTGAGGCATATTAAATTAATGTCAATGACCAAAATACAAAAGAAAAAATGCTTAAAATGGTGTAAAAAGGTATCTGCTCATTTAAAGATTTCTTCTGTTTTAACATACATGCTTCAAGAAACCCATTTAAGCTCATCATGCTAATTGTAATACCTGACAAAAATAACCTGATTAAATACAGAAGAAGAAAGACACGATTTTAAAAGAATGATTTTATTTAGTAAAAGAAAACAGTTGTCACAACCAATGTTCACCAGTGTAAAACCCAACTAGTATCATCAGCAGCAGCAGCAGCAGCTGCCATCAAGCATTTCTAAAGCTGGTTATCACTGTGGAGAAATGCTGACCCCCTCTTCGTTGCAGAACTGTTTTGATTCGGCCACAAACGTTTCCAGCATGAATGGCCCGTTTATAGCCAACCCATAGTATATCAGTCAGATTTAAGTCAAGCCTTTTACTAGGCCATGCCAAAACATTTGTCTTCAGGGCAATCGACAGGTGAATTTGCTGGTGTGCTTTGGATCATTGTTCTGCAGAATAACACTAGTGCACTGAAGGAGGGGCATTCTTCTTCAGGATGTTCTGCTCAGGAGCAGAATTTATGGTTTCATCAGCGACAGCAAGTCGTCCAGTTCCTAAAGCAGCAAAACAGCCCCAAACCATCGTACTACCGCTGCCACGTTTGACTGTCATGATGTTTTTTTCTGTAATTTTGTGAGTGAATTTGTTTGGCTGGCCAGGTCTAATGGTTTCTCCGTTTGAGTATAATAACTCATGGTTCACTGGAGTCTCAAAGCCTAAGAAATGACTTTATACCCTTTTCCAGTAAGATCGATGTCCGCCTTTTTTTTCTCATCTGTTCTTGAATTTCTTCAAATCAAGGCATGCTGTGTTGCTTTTTAAGTTCTTTCAGCCTACTTCATGATGTCAGACAGGTTCTTTTTAATCGACTACTTAGTTATACAGGCCTGGATGTGCCTAATGAAATTGAGCTTTCCTTTCCAAAAACTGTTGTTAGTCAAATTTGAATCATGATTTAATAAGGTGATATTGTATTTTCACACAGGGCGGGGTTGGTTTGGACAGCTTCTTTTTCCCTAAACAGCTTTTGGCTTTTACTTAGCGTAATTTTGTCTAAGATGGATTTTTTTTGGGATGATCTGAAACAATTAGAAGAGATTAAAAAAAAGCAAAAAACAGGAAAAATCTGTTAGTACCTCTTGGTAATGTAGCTATCCTTATGCAGGACTGTTCCTGGCTCACTAACCTTCACACCAGCTTTTAAGAATGTTTCAAGTTTACAAATATTAGTCCTCCATCTTCAACTTTGAAGTGGTTAAGTACCCTAAATGCAGAAAAACTGCATTTCATTGTTTTCCACTAGTTTTAAAATGTGACGCCTTAGTGTCAGTGCTGGATGCTTGTACGTAGCTATACTGAAACCAATCAGCTTAGTGCTTTGAATCTGTTATCGAGGTAGAGGCATGATCAGCAGCATGTCAGGTCAGGCTGTGCGAGGTCGAGCAGTGTTAACACACTGTGTTAAACAGTGTTTGGTTTTATGTGGCTTTTGTAAAACCAACCAGCGATGACTAGAAAATGCATAGCATTGCATCCTACATGCTCTGTATTATTCAGTAATGTGATATAATTACTTCAAAGTTAAGGTGCATAGACAGTCAGCTGATTTTATCCCGTGAATAATAAAGCATAGAAAACAGATTTCTCTGACAAACTGTCTAATCTTAAAATGCCTAATTAATTGTCATCAGACTGTCTTCTATAAATCTATCTCAAATACACTGCCTTGCAAAAGAAAAGTGTTCATATCCTTTTAACTTAATATTGAAATTAATATTTTGTGATGTTACAAATTTCTATTCATTTTGCCGTTTTGTTGTAAAATAAAGAAAAATTGTGGCATGATTGTGAAGTAAAAGGAAATGGAAACATGGTTTTAAAATAAAAAATAAAAAAAAGTGTGTCCTGTTTTTTTGGTGGATCTGAGTCAACACTTTGTAGAACCATGTAAATTTAGCTCCAACCATCAGCTCTGATAAATGTCCCTGCTTCTGCTGAAGAAAGTCTTCCCACAACATGGTGCAGCCATCAGTTTTTGTCTCATCTAATCAGGTCACCTTGTTTCCATATGTTTCTCCCCTGTATCCCCGACACAGCTTGGAGCAAACTGTAAATATGGCTTCTTTCAACTGTCTTTTAACAAAGCAGTATCTTTGTACCACTCTTCCGTAATGGTCAGATCTGTGGAGAGCAGAACTAATAGTTATCCTGTCGACAGATTCTCCCACCTGATCTATGGGTCTCTGCAGCTCCTCCAAGGTAACCATGAGCCTTTTGGCTGCTTCTCTAATTAATGCTCTCCTTGGCCCACCTCTCAGTAAAGGCGGACATGGTATGTTGCAGCTGTGTCATACTATTTTCATTTTCAGATGATGGGTTAAACAGAGCTCTGCAGGATGTTCAAAGCTTGGAATATTGTTTTTTTTTTTTTTACTTACTCGTTAAATGTCTCCACAAATTTATCCCTGAAGTGTCTGCCGTGTTCACTGGTCTTTCAGGTGCTGCTGGTTCTCTAATGTTCACAAAAAAAAAAAAACTCTGAGACCTTCACAGAACATTTATATTTATGCAAAGATTATGCAGAGATTCTGAAGCTAATTTGTCGTGCTGGTTTTTATAACTGGGTGTCAGAGTAAAGCGGCTAGATACAAACACACCCCACATTTCCCAGGTGAACATTTTTTTCTTCCACTTCACTACTATGCACTACCCTGTGGTCTATCAGATAAAACCCCAATGAAATACATGACGTGTGTGCTCATGAGTAAATCCAGAAAAGATCAAGGGTGAAAATACTTTTGCAAGGTAATTAAAAATCTTCTATAAATCACATCAGCTTATGAAACACCGAAAATAAAACAAAACATTTCTAACATTAGATGTTGATTTGCAGGTTCAAAGAGAAGAAGTACTTCCTGTTCTGTCCTGGCACCCTCTGTAGAACCTTCAGGATAATTTGTATTGGCATGTCTTTCAACAGTAGAAAGAAACCCATGAACAAATGGGTGATTACAGGTCCTTTAGCAGTTGTCAGATGGAACCTACTCATTGGCTGAGCTGGAGGCGTGTTTGCTTCATCTGAGAAGGGGTGGAGAGGTCAGCATGTCAAAGAACTTTGTGTGTTATGAGTTGAGAGTTAATAACTTTCCTTAGGAAAAACAGAAGATATGGGGAAGTCATAACACAAACAGCAGAGTGGATTACCTTAGAGGGAAGTAATAAACACAAAGGACAATGCCCCCCACTCCTTTAGCTAAACAACTCAAGGTTCATATTGTCAGGTTGAGCATTGTGATGGATCCGAACTGCTTGGTGTGTATGCAACAGTTCTTGTTTAAAGCTCCACAGCAGCAGTTATCAGCAGCAACGTACATCTTCTCTTGGGCTGCACAGTAACCGGACATACCATTAGAAATTGAAATCATTCATGGCTTACAGCAGTGTACCGGGCAGTTATGTAATCTTTGACAGTGGCATGTTTGCTACCATTGGTTTAGTCCTTGATACTTGCAGTGTCAACAGTGTGTTGTCACTGCCCAACTTTAGGGGTCGTGTAAACAATTTTACATTTTTACGTTTAATCTGATACCTATTTGAAACCAAGCGATTGATTTTTATGCACTTAATTCCATAGACGAGAAAACTGACTTCAGCGTGTTGCTAACTCCCCTGTTAGCAATGCATTCCCTGAGGCGAGCCAGTGACAAATGGTTCCGTCAACTGGTTGTCATAAACTCACCATATGATGGGAAACTGTTTTCTCTAAGATTTCACAGGGCTGCATCTTGATGCATCATAGCCACACATCACTCCATCAGATCCTCTTGTCTTCAACATCACGCAAATCTGCAAACTGCAACATTTTTTTCTTATTTGCAGTTTACTTTTTTAATTTGATCAGTCTTCTGAGCTTTCAGTTAGTTTCCATGACTTCCTGTTTCCCTGAGAGACATGTAACCTGGCATCGAGGCCTGTGTCCCTTAGCCACACTGCAAAATGGGAAAGACAAGAGAACATTTAATTAGCACAATATAGGTGGTTCTTGATCTTCAAACGACAAACAAGAAAACATTATCTTAAGAAAAAACTTATAACCACCGTCAGAGCAATAATTAAACAGTTTATTTGTGACAAACAAGACTGGTCAAGGACCCAAGTTTATCTTGCCACCACATACAGGGAGCAGAATGGTAAAAGAGGCAACAAATGTCTTTCAGCTTCACTTGTAGTTGAGAACTGCAGAAAATAGTGGCACCTTGGATTTATCAAATCTCAGTAACTATAATCTTTACCACAGTTGCCTATAATTGTGAAAGATGCTGTAACTTCTGGTAGAGGTCACTGCAATTTCTGACATCTGCTATGTGAACTTAGTATGCCATTAATCCTCAGTATGCAAATAGTCTAAAACACAGTTGTGCATCTAGGGTTTAGGTTATTATAACACTTGTTGTTCAACTATTGATTAAAGGAGATTATCTGCCAACGTGCACCAGAAATAAGCAATGTGTAGATATTGTGAATGGCAGAGTTAAGTCTGCCCCTATTCGAACTTATTTGCCTTCTCAACCACTTGCACAGCAAGGTTGTGTGGTAGTTGCACCTTGCACAGAAGACTCAGAAGACTGCCTCATCCTAGACTGCTTTTTTTTGTATTGCCACTTTATAGGAATGAGCTAAGAAAGATACCAAATTTTACTGTTCTGAAGCTTAAATGTTATTACTTCCTCTAATCCCCAACCTAAGGATTCCCTTGTGCACCTGATTGTGCACACCTTCAAGCTGCTTCAAAGTTAAATACTTTAAAAAGAACAAAAACTAAAAAAAAGTATTATTAAAGTTCACTCTGTTTTCCTCCTCTACTAAGTTCATCTGTCTTCCTTATAACCCGTGCTTTCTTTCCTATCAACGTGCCTTAAAAGTGTTTCCTGCTATTGTTATATTTTTATTAATAATTGTAAAAAAGGTAAAAGACACACTGACCAGATGGCACTTATCTCAGTAGGGTTTACAAGCCTTTCCAACATCCCATCAAACATTTTATGACTTTGGGGATTGCAATTTGTTTCATTTACTGACTTCAAACAGGAAGTTTTCTGAACATTTAACTGAACACTTACTGGCAGCAGATGTATAAAGACACATTATTATACTATTTGTTTTGAAATACTATTCATTATTCTTGAAGTGCAATAAATGTCATAAACACCACCTTGTAATTATGCTTTATCTGCTCCAGAGAAAGATTATGATAGGTTGTGTGCTAATGAAAGCTTGTAATTCTACTGCATAAGCTTTGATCTAAGCCTTTCTAGGCATCAGTACTATTAGCAGTCTCAAATCTTTAAATATCTTTCTGTCTGAAGGGTATCTTTTCTTCTAAATTGCTGACATTATGAAAGGAACAAGAAGAATGTATTATGAAAATATTATATTTTATGAAAATATATTAGATGTTGATTATATTGTATTATTATTATTGTATTGCATTATTGTATTGAATGATTATATGGTATCTTGTTACTAATGAAACAATAATAAGTCATAATCTATTCATTTAATTACTTAATCTATGATTATGTATTTAACCTGACATAAACAAAAAAACTTGAACTCTAACTACTTAAAGGGATTTCTGAAAGAGTTGGAGAATGAAAAACGAGGTTTTCTTTCGTTGATAAAGAGCTAAGCTTATCAAATGGTCCCTCTGTGGAAAGTAAACTCAGTTTATGCACATAAATTAAACTTAGGGAAAGTTTGGAAAAGACATTAAGAATTAATCTATGAAGGCCCGGAGGATGGATGCTAGAAAATAGCCTTCTATGGACCACCATTGTGGGTCAGATCCTGTTAACTTTCTCTAAACCAGCTTGGGCTTCTGTTCCATGTTCTGTCAGGTCTTCCAGCCAAGGCTCACATAGTTGCTATCTTCCCCGGGACTTTACTCTGTGACTGGAAAGCTGTGTGGTTGTCTATATCTTGTGAAATGTGAAAAGAATTGGAAGCAATTTCAAAAAACTATGTTGCTGGAAGATTACAGTAAATAAAACAATACAACCAAATTTCAAACAAGAAGATCAAATCCCATCACAGAAAAGGTATCCATCCTCTTTTTGCAAAAGTTTTATGCCTTTGTTTGTTTGTTTTTTTAAACCTAAAGATAGAAATAAATAAGTGCTTCTTCAAAAGTGAAAACTAATTTCCTACAGTAGATATTTATCTAAAATTATAAGTTGTCCTTTTTTCCAAAGGTCATCAAACATTGTATGTTTGAATAAGGGTTACCATGTACAAAACTAAAAAGAAATTATTGTTTGCGTGAGTTTGTGTTAAAGTGGACAAAGTAACAACAAATGGTGCCATGGTATAAATAGTAAGGGGTGAAGGTTTGTTAATAATAACAGCTGAAATTGTTTTTCACATGATCAGATGAATCACAAATCACGTGTTGATGAAAACAAAACATTTCCCATATCACGCTAAATCCTCCTTCGTTATCTTGTGTTGAGCAAATAAAAGCAATGTACACTAAATCGATAAAGAGCTGATGGATCATTTACTGAACAACACGATGAATGCCCTGCTTACAGTGATGTTAACATTTTTTTACTAATGCTGACGCTCCTGTTAAAAGGGGGAGAGGACCCTCTATTCTCTTTTCTCTGAGTCATATTGATTTGAAGGTGTGTCCACTGGGCCAATGGCGCTGCTTCTTCTTCAGGCGTGATTCACAGCAAAGGAGGAGCGACCTTTCTGGCTCTAATATAAACCCGGCGAGACCAGGGTCAGGACAGACCATCACAGCTCCACTGGAGGATTTCAAGACTTAAGGAAACTTTCAAAGACTGAAGACTCCAAACGGCTTTTTCACCGATCAGACAACCATCTTCCCTGTTTTGGAACTCAACATCCATTTTTCTTCTCTTTCCTTTACCTCAGATTTTTTTTTTTATTTAATCTTCCGACATGTTACCAGAGGCACACAAGAGGTGAGTGAAGATTTGAACAGGCGGCTTTCCTTATTCTGCTGAACACATGGGTCCCCTCTGGACATGTTGGGAGAGCAAAAAATAGACTTCAGGAATGCGCGGACAGGGCAGGGCAGGGGGGCGGCAGAGATATGCGCTCATGTGCACACAGAGCCGCAGACATGAGGGAGGCGTTCATTTCAACCTTTAGTCAGTCATAAGTTACAATTTTAACGCTAGTTGTTAGTCGCATTGAAAATAAGGAGCCTCGTTGTTAGAATTTGGTGGAATATATTTTACACTAATCAGAATGCAATTATCAGTCTATTTTCCTTTATTTTGTATTTTAAAACCGTCAACTATTTTCTGTTACCTAAAAAGGATTCATAGAAAGAAAAAAAAATATAAGAAAATACACTTTTCGTAATATACTACCCAGGTGGTCTGATGTGATTCAGCAACAATATAAATAGCTCCTCTCAGATAAATCCTTGAAGCTAATGAAAAATGTATTGAAGCTGTCCAATGTTCTTCTATAATGAATAAGGAGACCAATATAGGTTGACTTTAAGTTATTTGACCTGCCATCATAATAATCTCTGTCCTTTTTTGGTGTTCATGCCATTTAGTTTCAGCTATGAGGATTGCAAGGCCACTGCTGACTGGCTGCAGGCGCAGACAGACATCCGACCCACTGTGGGCATCGTGTGCGGCTCAGGCCTTGGAGGACTGGCCGAACTGTTGAAGGACCAAGTGGCCTTCAACTACAAGGACATCCCTAACTTTCCTCAGAGCACCGGTGAGACGTCACATGAAACCTCTTCAAATGGTAACCGTCCACCATGTGCTGGTGATATCTACTGACCTATGGTTTCTCCTCAGTGCATGGACATGCAGGAAGGCTGGTGTTCGGTACCATGAAGGGAAGGCCTTGTGTTTGCATGCAGGGTCGCTTTCACCTCTACGAGGGCTATGCCATCCAGAAAGTAAATTCATGCCTCTGCTCATGTTTTATTAGCCTGAGTTTTCTGTTGAATCTAGGTCAAAAACCATGTGAGCTGAATTTAAATTGAGGCGTGTGGGGATTTTTTTTTTTTTTTTAGATCACTCTGCCTATGCGCATCTTCAAGCTGCTTGGCGTTGATACGGTGATAATCACCAATGCAGCTGGAGGCCTGAACCAAGACTTCAAGGTGGGCGACATCATGATCATCAAAGATCACATCAACATGCCAGGGTTTGCTGGCATCAATCCACTGGTTGGACCCAATGATGAAAGGTAATTATATTCTCATACTGTGTTGAGTTGCTGACCCACTGATAGATGGTTTTGCAGAAGTTTCAGAACTTTTGGATGACTTTCTTCCACCACACTTGTTGAACTCTTCTGCCAGTACTCAACATATCCATCATTTCTGTGCATTTTGTTTCCGTATAGGTTTGGCGTGAGGTTCCCCTGCATGTCTGACGCATATGACCGAGACCTGCAGCAGCTGGCCATGGAAATAGGCCAGGATCTGGGGTACGGAGACTTCTTGAGGGAGGGAGTATACTGCGTGCTGGGTGGACCATCATTCGAGACGATTGCAGAGTGCCGAATGCTGCACTTGTTGGGCGCTGATGCTGTTGGTGAGTAGATTTTGTGGATGAAATGGTAACTACCAATAAAGATAAGTTAAATGTGATATGTTTAAAAGAACTGACGGCATCTTATTCATGACGAACCCTCTTGTTTGGAAATTCTCAAGACTAGCTTGGGAGATTTTCTGGGGCAGTATTTACAGAACCTTATGAATCTCTACTCCAAAACAAATGGTCTCTGTATTTATTAAAATAATGGTGCTAAAACTAATAGGAGAGCTATAAAAAGATACTATATCAAAGTTGTCCATAGATACAAATTAACTTCCCAATTTTCATAAAGGGGATGAGATGAGAGCTAGCACTGTCTTTCAGAGGGGCCATAATTGGCAGCTCCAACACAACCTTGACTTTAATGCTTTTTATTGTTTCCATTAGGCATGAGCACAGTCCACGAGGTGATCATCGCCCGTCACTGCGGCATGCGTGTCTTCGCTCTGTCTTTGATCACAAACCTGGGGGTGATGGACTACGACAGCGAGGAGAAGGCCAACCACGAGGACGTCCTTCAAGCGAGCAAACAGCGAGCAGAACAGATGGAGCGGCTAGTTTCCTCCATGGTGAATCGGATTGAGCCCAACAACAACTACATCTGAGGGACATTTAGACGTGTTTGTAGTTTTAAATAGTCTTGCTGAGGAGTGTACTTCATGGTATAAAGTAGACTCCTTTTAAGTTTGGGATTTGCTGTAAATATGACAAAAGCATTTGTCTGTGTGACTCATATAGGACATACATTCCCCTAAAGGGTGGCTCAACAATAAGTCACTTCACATTTGGTTTTTTTTAAAGGCATATTTGTTCTAACTTATGTGATCATCTTGTAAAATAACCACAACTTAACAATTATGAATATGAAATATGTTATATCGATCTTAATATGTGGTACAAATGTGTACATTGTACAAAAGGCACTGTATAAGTTTAGTCTATTTACCATTCAGTAAGTATTTTACTGCTTGTTTTTTTGTAATAACTGTTGCTATTAAAAGTGCTATTTATTAAAATAAAAGGTTTGTTTGTGTGCTTAGTTGGGGCATGGAGGGTAGCTACAGAGCCAGGCACAGCTTTGGCACCTCTGGTAAAGATCTGTAAAATGGGAGGAAAGCAAACACCCAGGTGAAGAAATGGATTTTTTTTTTGTTTACCAGTTCCAAATGACCTGCTGCCAGAACGATCTCTTTAAAATGTTAATTTAACAAAAAAAAAAAAAATTGGAATTTGTACTCTTTAATCTGAACAGTAGTCCAACTTTTGTGTGTCTTCTCTTTCATCTACTCTTCAAAATGTGAAATACAAGAGAACATGGCTTTCACGTAAGGCAGACAGGACATGTCTCATATCTACAGTCAGACCAATATTTAAAAAGTTTAAAACTGGAACTATGACAAAGATGGCTGTATGAGGATCCATGGTTATTTTGCTACCCCTCACAGTCAACAAAAATCTCCAAAGCGCATTGTTAGAGAATTGCAGCAAAAAGTGGCATCTCAGGGTCACTTAATTTCCATAAAGATAGAGAAAACATAACTCCCAAACAAATGTTTGGGAGTGATGCAAGTAAAGGCCTTTCTGTCTTAATATCATGAACATGGACTTCAAGTGAAACCATGGGCTTTTGCTTGAAACAAAGCAACAAACAGTGTGACAAAAAAAAAGGATTAATTTCAGAAAAATGTACGGTGGAGAATTTATTATGCTGAGGGCCAGTTTTTCTTTCAGAGGACCCAAAAACCTTCTTAGAGTGCAGGACATCGTGAACCTTTTGAAATACCAGGACCTTTTAACATCTGGTGGCATGTACCAAAAAAAAAGTAAATATGTTTCGACACTGGGTCTTTCAGCAGGATAATCAAAAGCATTCCGCCACATAGACACAGAAAAGGCTCAGACAAAAAAATCCACCAGAAAACCTGTAGGAGGAGCGGCAAAGAAAAGAGCATAAGAAATGTACCACAACTCCAATAGATCTACAGACATTGAGCAAAGATGGTCAATTATCTTCTTCTCCATTTACTTCAACGATGAAAATGTTGCAGAAGACTTAATGCAGTCCTTTTAGCAAAAGGGAGTTTTAGAAAACGACAGCACTGACCAGGGTACCATTAATTGCAAAACTGGTAAAACATGTTATAATTATTTCTTATTATGCGATTTTCCTCAAATAAATGTTTAAATTATAAATTATTTAAATTAAAAAGGGGCCAATACATTTCAATGGCACTGTCTTTAAACAGACTATTTTAGTAAAGTAAAACTTTAATTATATAGCACCTTTGAAGATAAAAACCAGAAAGTAGTTTTATGTGCCATTTCAAAACTTTATTGACAATAAATACCTTATTTTCAAACTTTAAGAAAATGAAACACTTCAGTGATTCTGGATTCAAAGGCTCATGTTTATTTTGAAAGTGTGTAAAGAGATTTAACAGATAGCTCCAACGTAAACCATGATGTTGCATGATGTATGGGTACAAAGTGACCCTGAATATCACCCTATGTAAACTTTACACAACATTACATAAGCATTTTGCTGCAAAAGTCAAAGAACGTCTGCGCATGATGCAAATTAAAGGGGTTGGCTGTAACGATTTAAAGAGAAATGTGGTCACCAATGCCCTTCTCCCATTTACAAAATGCGTTAAAAAATGTCAAGCATATTTTTGTTTTTTTAATGTATGAAACACTTAAAGGCTTAATGCAGTAAAAAGTTGCGACATCTTAAACATAGATCTCTCATATAATATTGCTCCCATCATAGAAAAAAAAAAAAAAAAAAAAAAACACCAATCCTGGAAGCAGAGAATTGTTAGATTTGACACTTCATGCACACATTATCCATCCACTTTGCATAATTATTCAGTTTTACCTTAAACTTTAACATACATATCCCTTTGCCACAATATAAAATCCAGCCATCACAAAAAGGTTAAAGGTCTTTTTTCCATCAGATATTGCAGAACAGTCTAAAATGCCATGCATACACTGAGCAGGTATATAATAAAGCCAAACAGGATAGGATATATAGAAATCAACACATTCTCTATGATGCAGTGCAGTAACATTGTGTCTGCATAAACTGCCAGGCCCCCGTAATGCTGCATGACCGCCGACTTAAAGCATGGCACAAGAAGTAAACATTAAAATGCCAGGCCAGCAGCGCTGCTACAAACATGCTTTTTAGATGTTTGCTCTCATTTTCTGTTGTATAGGTTGTATGCATCAATAGAGTGGGATGTTGTAAATCAAAGTTAATGGAGTCTCTTCTCCCAGGTTACATCTGGCACTGACAAAGCTCCAAAGGAGAACTTTGGGTAAAAAAAACAGAGGTTTTGGCACCGCATATAAAACTAAATTATGGTTTAGATTTTGGCATATTGTCACTGTTCAGAGATTATAAGCAGTAACTACCTTGCAAGGAACAGATGACTCTAAATGACCTTATTTTGATCAAAAAGTTTTTTTTTTCAAGTTTACAAGTTAAAACAACTTTAAATAAATGTCAGCCATTCATGTGAACACTATCTTATAAACCATTAAACCTTTATCTCATTTGTATGAGACAGCTATGTACACATACGTCGGAAGGTTTCTACAATAGCGTTCGGATAAAGTGCTATTAAAGTTAAACAAGGACCATTTTAAATAAATCTGCTTTGGTTTTAGCCCTGCTCTAGCTAGCTGTTAGTGCCAAAAGTAATCTTCGTTTCCTCAAAGCGAAGTTGCCAAGGGAATTATCTACTGTAGGTAAGACATTTACATTTAGTTTTTAACAGAACCCCATGTCAAACAATCTAAACTGTTCATATAGGACAGAAGAATTACAGCGGTGTGGTCAACTTACTGGAGGCACCAATTGTGGGGAGTGTACAAAAGGCAATTTCAACCCAAAGTCTGAAGGCTGATAGAAAAAACACCTAAAGCAAATGATTCCAGAAGTATTGTCTTAGTGAAGGAAAAACACCCTGATCCCTTTAAACCCGTTGTTTTGATTTAGGCTGGTAAAAATGAAAACAACATTTCTGTGAACTTAAAAAAAGTACAACAAAAAGTAAAACCCTATGTCCACCCTCTTACATCCAACCAATAATTTGATATATACCCATATAGTTTATCTGCATTAGATCAGGAAAAAAAAAAAAACAATAGCACCCATAGTAAGCAAGGCTATAACAAGTGAGATCCCTTTGTTTGGCAAAACGAGCAACAAATAAAGAATTGGCACATTTCCCCTACAGGCACTGGAATAATAAATCTGTCTGTTTTAGCATCACAGGGCCTCAGCAGAGAGCATCCTCAAAGAGAGAAGGAACAGGAAGAGCGAAGGCACTTGCTAAAAATGTATAAAAATCAGGGAATGCTGGGCCTGGAGCTGCAGCGGGACATGGTGCATGGAGTCCCCTCATTTCTAGGCAAACATGGTCAGTGTAATCCACTGTGGAACGAGGACAGCAAGGAATTAATTACCACAATTATACAATACGTGTGTTGCAGGATGAATGAGAACACCAATCATAGCATTCATCTCTACCTGAAAGAAGTTAAGGGATATTTCACCATCTCCATCCGTGTCCATGTTTTTAAATGTTTCTGTGGAGAGAAGACCAAAGAAAATCAGTTGCAACAATTTTGAAAAGAGCTGGGATACAAGCCATGTTAGTTGTTTCTTTAGGGATAGGAGGTAAATTAAATGTGGCTTACTGAACATTGTCTCCAGTCGGATCAAACAGGTGACGAAGTTGTCAAAGTCGACAGCCATGTTTTCCTCGGTGTACCGCAGGATGATCAGCTGGAATAGGTGGTTATTCAGCTTGAAACCTAAAGCATGGAGGACAAAACAGCTCAATCAAGGGCTAAAATGTCTGACCTCAACCCAAAGTTGATTTTTTTTTTTTTATTAAAAGTTAAACAGAAGAGCACCTGCAGATTCAAGGGCCATCCGCATCTCATAGGAGCACATTGTGCCCGATTTGTCCAAGTCAAACTGCCTGAATATGGTCTGACATGGTAGGAACGCATGGAGACAGGAACCGAAGAAAATGCAGCCGTTAGCTCTAAAACAATTGTCACAACACATTTACAACACATTTAAAGTGACATTGAATGCTTTTACTGTGAGGCCCGGCAGCTGGTGGAATTCAATTAAACATTATTTTTGGTTTATTCTGGTTGAATTAAACATCATTTCAGGAAAAGGCTTATTTACTTGATCCTAAGATCAAATAAATACACTATTCCCTGCTCATGGACTCAGAATATGAACAGGTAAACAGCCTTAAAACTAGAAGTCACTTGTTAGTGCTTCAGCTAACCTAGTCTCAAATACGGGGCCTAGAAAAGTATTTGTATCTCTTGACTTCCTCATATTTTGCCATGTTGCCACAAACTTCAATATATTTTATTCGGATTTTATATAAAGGACCAACAAAGGTACAGCATAACTGTGGCCAGGCAAGGAAAGCATTAATCAGAGAAGGGGGGGGAATCATCTGTGGAAACAACTATTAGTCCTGTACTCCAAAAAGATGTTCCTCATGATCAACGAAAAAAAAGCCCTTGTTAGAGCAACAAAAAAAAAGCCACAGGGAAAGGAACATAGCAAAGATTTGGAAGATTCCCCTAAATACAATCTCAAAATGCTTTGTGTGGCAGAACCTAACACTTACCATCATCCTGAACAATCGGCGTGAGACATGGTGGTGGCAGCATCATGATTTGGGGGTGATTTTATTAAGCAAGCTAAGAAAGGCTGGTCAGAGCCAATGGGAAAATGGATGTAGCTAAATACAGGATAATCATGGAAGAAAACCTCTTGGAAGCAGCAAAAGATTTGACACTGGACAACAACCCTAAACGTACAGCCAGAGCTACAATGGGATGGTTTAGATCTTGAAAACTGATCTCCCGACTTTCTACATAAACTCAGACTGTTCTAGAGATATTTTGCAAAAAGAAACTTGTAAAGATTATAGTGTCCAGATGTGCAAAGTTGGTAGAGATATACCCCAAAAGACGTGCAGCTGTAACTGCATCCAAAGATGGTTCTGCCAAAGAACTAAAATAGGGGGGTTGTTTACATGGGTGGGCCACACTTTTCAGATTTTTACAATAAACCTTTTGAAAACCATTTGTCCATTTCATTCTGCTTGACTCTTATTATGTGCTATTTTTTGTTGCTCTATCAGATAAAACCCCAATAAAATACATTTAAGAACATACAGCCTATATGAGTAACTTTTGCAATGCATCCGTAGCAGCTGACAATTGCAGCATTCCTACGCAATAAATTTAAATAAGGGCTTTAAGGTCAAGTTCTTTGGAGCAGAGTACACCAGTGATGAAGACTTAGTGCTGAATCTCACCAGGTAGCGTGTAATCTTTTGCCAGAGAACGTGGAACTCTGTCAACCCCAGCTTCCCGCTTCCGTCCGCCTGAGTTACAAAGTTCAGGAATATTCAGGATTTTGAAAGGTGTAAAAATGGAAATCATAGACCCCTGATAGACTCAAACAACCGAAAAAGAAAAACTCTAGCCCATATTTCTGTTCATTTTCAAGGATACGTCCATGAGGTTTATCATACTGCGACAGGCTTCTTTAGAAAAGCCGTCTGTCTTCAGGTCCTTATCTGGTTATGAAAGACAAGCAGACATAAGGCAATTTATTGCTGAACTGATCCCACAGTAGGATTAGAAAAATGACAGCACAGATTAGAAAAAAATTTAATGGTTTTCCCAAGTTACTAACGTTTGCTAATGATCCTGTTCAGTATGGTCTGAAGCTCATTAAGACTGATCTCCATGTCCTGTTGGACCAAACAAAATTCAGGTGAACTGAATACGATTCTGCCAACAAACAGAAGGGAGGTGAAGCTCCCCTTTAAAGAGTTTTACAGTGTGCTTACAGCGCCTGCCAGCTGCCTGAAGAGATTCTTGAAGCCCGCGTCAATCTGGCTCTCATCAACATTAGTCTGAAACACAAACACTATAATCCCACTTTCTTTCTAAATATAAAATTGGTTCATAGTTTAAATGTATCAATCAAATCCTCTCACCTCTGCAGGAAGGTCTGCAACAACTTTGTCATCAAGCTCCCTGACAGAAAAAAGGCAAAAACAGTTATTTCCTTTTGATTTTTATAAGACATGACTCTACAAATGGCAAAGGCTGCAAAAGGTGACACTAAAACCACAAAAAGAAATACAAAGAGTGTCAGAAAAAAAAAGCTATGAATAAACCTTTTTTGGCATTGTATCATGTTAAAATATGATTAATATATCCAGTATTTTGGTTGTATGCACCCTTGTCTCGTTTCCAACCCCAATGCCAAAAGTGCTGCTTTGTTGTGTGAAAATGTACAACAAAACATCAATTCCAATCATTTGCAAATGTCACTAACCCCCATTTGATTTACAATGGAATATGATAAAAACATCAAATTGTACCATTCTTAAAAAACAATTTAAATCTAGAATTTAATGGCAGCAAAATCTAAAAAAAAAAAAAAAAAAAAAAAAAAAATTGTAGGGACAAGAGCAAAGGGTTGCTGAAAAAGTTAAGTGGTTGAAAACATTTTGGGAATCGCAGAACAAAAAAAGAATCCAGCATTAATCATACACTAGACCAAAAGGGGACAGGAGTTCCCTCCAAACAGCAGCAGCTGGTCCCCTCAGTCCCCAGACATTTACAGACGGTTGCTAAAAGACGAGGGGATGGGTCACAGTGGTAAACCTGGTACTGTCCAAATACTTGAGTTGTTTTGGTCCTATCAAATACAAAATTACCCTTATTGATTTTTTTAAACTAATGTAGTTTCTCCAAATATGCAAATTATTGCATTCCGTTTTTATTACACCTTAACATCTCGGCTTTTTTGGAAATACAGTAGAACTTGTTGAATTTGAGTTCTGGGTAGAAGCTTTCCAAGGTACAGTATTTATTTTTAAAACACTTGATTAACATGATTTAATTCTGCTTTTTAGTGCTGTAGAAATCCCCCAAATCAGAGCAGTTTTATAGCCTCGATATATTAGCTAAAAATCATGATGCCAACTCATTTTCTTTATAATATATAACAGTTATTGCAACAAAAGCATCATTTCTTTAAAAGCTTTTGTGTCACTCACTCGGAGCCAGCAGGTTTTTCAGAGAAGACTCTGAGGACAAAGTCACCATCCTTGTTGGGCTCAAAGGTAGAGGGAACCACGATGTATTCCCCGACTGGCAACCGCAGGCGCGAGCTAACCTCCCTCAGGTTGATGAACTGCTCCGAGCGAGCGCTGGAGGCGTGAGTGAGGAAGAAGTCTCGTTTCAGGTGGACCCCCGACTTCCCTACGAACTAAGAGAGAGGTTGCAAAGAATTTTCTATGAGCTTTTATGACAAAACTAAAAATTATTCTTGGAGAAAAAAATAAATAAAAAATCTGTACCTCTTCTGGAACCTGCAAAAGAGACAGAAGACAGAATTTCGGGGGTTATTATAAAAAACTAACAAAAAAAATCTAGTAAATGAAAACTGATATTTTTACTGACTGCAGCTGACCTCATACAGAGCAAACCCAATGGTCTCCATGTCTTTGCCCTCTTGTCTTTTCTTTCTGCGGTCCTTTTGCATGAGGGCGATCAAAAAGCTGCAGTCTGGTTTGCCGGGGGTGTCGGGATGCTGCAGCTTGATCTTAAACTGAGGATTCAGCCAAAATGATGCTGCAGACAAGAGGGAAAACACATCAGCTTGCTCTCCATCCCCCAGAAAATTAACAGGCCATTTCATCCCAACACTGAAAGATTTAAAAGATAAAATTTCAAATCAAATAGGAATCAAGCGTTACAGTCGTAAATCAGAGAGAAAGTTAAGTTTACCTCATCTGATATGTTTTTGTTGAAACAGTCAAAACTAACAAGCATGTCTGGATGGAGAGTTTCCAAAACTTTTAGAAACCGAGCATTGTGTTATTGATTGTTGTTTAAATAAGAGTCACTTGTTCACATTCCTTCCAGAAAACAATCCAAATCTATCCTGGTGTCACTCTACAACAGCTTCTTTTCAACAAAATAATAAAGTTTATACATTGCAAAATACAAAAAGGACTATTTAGCAATTGCACTTTTTTAAAATTTAACACCACGGGACTCTGACATGAGACTTTGGAGGTTTGGAAGAACCTTTTGTTTCCTGAATTGTGCAAACAAAATCAAGTTAGAATTTCTGCCCCCAAATCCATCTCAACATTTCCTCTGTTACCTTCCAGTTATCTCCTTCTTGCTCAGTACCTGGGTAGTTTCTGCAGCCTCCAGCCGTGCTGCCTCTCCTCCACTCTCCGCCAAAGAGCGCCGTGTTCCATTTCTTCATCTGGGTGTTCTGCAGGGCGTCCGCTGTCAGGTTGCAGATCTCCAGACGGTTGAACTCTCGCAGGAAGTCAGTGAAGGACATCCTGGGAGATGGAAATTAAGCTTGGCTCTAATGACTTCATCTTTTATGATCAAGTCCAAATGTTGGACTTTGTTTTAGTGAAGGTAGGAACGTTGAAACAATTAACTAGCACAGGTCTTCGCTTGGTTAGGCAGACTCACCAAAATTCTCCATCTTCACTGCGATTGTGAAGCTGATCTTTGACGGATTTATCCACGTAGTCCCACTCTCTGGAGCTGAGGTGTTCATAAAGAATGGAAAGTAAATATACGGCACTGCATACACTTCCTACCTAAGGTCCATCTCGGCTCTTTGATATAAATATAACGTTTTTTTAAATTCAGATTTCACTTCAAGTGGATCACTAGTCCATCACTTCCTGTTTCCTTGGGGTGAAAATAAAATAAAAACACACATGCCAATTATTCTAGAGTATTGTTCAAAATGGGAAAGGCAAGAGAACACTCTTGTGTTAATGTTGATCTTCATGAGAAAATTGCTACTCACCTAAACTTGTCAACATCTACAATGAGAGCAGTAAATTAAAAAATAAAAACAATTGTAAAAGTGCCACAGTGGGATAACCTTACTGGTTATTATTCAGCGCAAAATTGTGCCAAACAAAAGTGCAGATTTGATGCAAAATTATTTTTGCTACAGACTCTTGAAAACATTTAAATCGAGTCAGCCACCACAAAAAAAAGAAAATTAAAAGTTTATCACACATCTCTGAAAGTTCTTACTTATCACTCCAGGGCCCGGTCCATTCCACCTCCCCCCAGGGGTTCCTGATGCGAACCAGCTTGGTCGGATTTCCCCTGTAGGTCACCTTCAGGCAAAGAAACAGTTGATATTTATGCTCATTTTGCACAAACAGTTGCCACATCCATGCCACAAATTCTACATAAACAGAAAGTAATAGGCTGCATCACGATCTGAGGTCAGCTGCCCTTCACGTGGCTGGTAAGGTTATCAGTGATTCTGCAGAACGAACATCAGCTGCACAGCGTGTTCAGAACACCAAGCTCAGATTGCACTAATCAATTAATGGCAAGATTAAATTTAGATTATGAGCAAATTAAACTGTAAACAAACCATTTTCTACAGCATGTGAATAAAGACTCTTTAAAAGATGTTACAGATCAGTTTCATAGCCCTCTCTCGTTTCCAAGTATGCACACGTGGACAAAATTGTTGGCACCCCTCAGTCAATGAAAGAAAAACCCACAATGGTCACAGAAATAACTTGAATCTGACAAAGGTAATAATGAATAAAAATTCTATGAAAATGAACAAATGAAAGTCAGACGTTGCTTTTCAAACATACTTCCAACAAAATTATTTAGAAAAATAAACTCATGAAACAGGCCTGGACAAAAATGATGGTACCCTTCACTTAATATTTTGTTGCACAACCTTTTGAGGCAATCACTGCAATCAAACGATTCCTATAACTGTCAATGAGACTTCTGCACCTCTCAGCAGGTATTTTGACCCACTACTCGTGAGCAAACTGCTCCACTTGTCTCAGATTTGAAGGGAGCCTTTTCCAGACGGCATGTTTCAGCTCCTTCCAAAGATGCTCCATAGGATTTGGTCAGGGCTCATAGAAGGCCACTTCAGAATAGTCCAATGTTTTCCTCTTAGCCATTCTTGGGTGTTTTTAGCTGTGTGTTTTGGGTCATTATCCTGTTGCAAGACCCATGACCTGCGACTGAGACCNTCCAATGTTTTCTTCTTAGCCATTCTTGGGTGTTGTTAGCTGTGTGTTTTGGGTCATTATCCTGTTGCAAGACCCATGACCTGCGACTGAGACCAAGCTTTCTGACTCTGGGCAGCATGTTTCTCTCTAGAATCCCTTGATAGTCTTGAGATTTCATTATATCCTGCACAGATTCAAGACACCCTGTGCCAGATGCAGCAAAGCAGCCCCAGAACATAACAGAGCCTCCTCCATGTTTCACAGTAGGGACAGTCTTCTTTTCTTCATATGCTTCATTTTTCTGTCTGTGAACGTAGAGCTGATGTGCCTTGCCAAAAAGTTAAATTTTTGTCTCATCTGTCCATAGGACGTTCTCCCAGAAGCTTTGTGGCTTGTCAACATGTAGTTTGGCAAATTCCAGTCTGGCTTTTTTATGATTTGTTTTCAACAACGGTCTCCTTGGTCGTTTCCCATTAAGTCCACTTTGCCTCAAACAACGTCGGATGGTGCAATCTGACACTGATGTTCCTTGAGCTTGAAGTTCACCTTTAATCTCTTTAGAAGTTTTTCTGGGCTCTTTTGTTACTGTTCGTATTATCCGTCTCTTTGTTTTGTCATCCATTTTCCTCCTGCGGCCACGTCCAGGGAGGTTGGCTACAGTCCCATGGATCTTAAATTTCTGAATAAATGTGCAACTGTCATCACAGGAACAAGAAGCTGCTTGGAGATGGTCTTATAACCTTTACCTTTAACATGCTTGTCTATAATTTTCTTTCTAATCTCCCGAGGCAACTCTTTCCTTCGCTTCTGCTGGTCCATGTTGAGTGTGGTACACACCATGTCACCAAACAGCACAGTGACTACCTGTAGCCCTATATATACCTATTTATAGGCCCACTGACTGATCACAAGAATGTAGACACGTGTGATGCTAATTAATGGACACACCTTGATTTAACATGTCCCTTTGGTCACATTATTTTCAGGGGTACCATCATTTTTGTCCAGGCCTGTTTCATGAGTTTATTTTTTAAAATAATTCTGTTGAAGCNAGAATGTAGACACGTGTGATGCTAATTAATGGACACACCTTGATTTAACATGTCCCTTTGGTCACATTATTTTCAGGGGTACCATCATTTTTGTCCAGGCCTGTTTCATGAGTTTAATTTTTAAAATAATTCTGTTGAAGTATGTTTGAAAAGCAACATCTGAATTTCCTTTGTTCATTTTCACAAAATTTGTATTCATTATTACCTTTGTCAGATTCAAGTTATTTCTATGACCATTGTGGGTCTTTCTTTCATTAATCGAGGGGTATCAATAATTTAGTCCACGTGTGTATATTCAAGCATTTTAATACTGAGATACTGACTGATTTAGTTCATTTAAATCCAACAGAACCAAAACCAGGTTAAAGAAAATCAATCATAGGATTTGTATCTTATCCCAATCCCACATCCTCCAGCATGACAGCTCACCTCGTTCACACCAGTCACAGAGTAGGCGTGGCCCTTCACCAGCTTCTTGAATGTGACGGCCTCCATGTCTGATGAACTGGTGATCTGTGAAAGAGATGATGCAACGCATAAATTCTAAAGAGGAGTCACCAATCTGGTCATTTATCACTATTGGCACATTATATAGAGCTGGAAATCTAAAAATGGTTAGTCAAGCTACAACTCGGCAGTGCATGTGATGTCCTGCGAGATTCAGACACCATATAAAGTTCAGATTTATTTCTGTAGCAACTAAAATGAATAATAAAGCACGTTTTCAAACCT
Source organism: Characodon lateralis (assembly GCA_036250325.1). Classification (NCBI taxonomy): domain Eukaryota; kingdom Metazoa; phylum Chordata; class Actinopteri; order Cyprinodontiformes; family Goodeidae; genus Characodon; species Characodon lateralis. Next base: position 36,900 of record JAHUTJ010016755.1, read on the forward strand.
CAAAGCATTTTAGAACTAGCCTGCTGTAACGCCCTTCTAGCATTCTTTCGGTGCAAAAGGACATTCTGATAATCAATCAATGATTCACCATATCCTCATACATGGAGAAAAGTTCAACCTTTTTTCCTGCCAGGCCGCTGGTTCGTCATAGTCCAACTAAAAAGTACCAGAAGGCAAATTGATCAGACAGAACGTCCTTCACTGCAGAGTGCAGTGCTCCCTGTCTGCAAATAAAGGTCCTGATCAAAAACCTTTGACACACTGGATTCCTGCCGGCTTTTGTTTGGTATGCATCCCTGCCCTCTTGTGGCTTTAACTAAAGCTACTTTTATTTATTTTTTAAACTAGCAACTTTCCAACATTAGTAACATAGTAACCAACCCCCTACCTCCAGATCCTCTGCTTGCACTAAAGATCTCAGAGGAAGATGTAAATAGGCTCTTTCAGCGCATGGAAACAAAGAAAGCGATTAAATGACTACAGGCCTGTAGCCCTGACGTCTGTGGTCATGAAGTCCTTTGAGCGGCTGGTGTTGAAGCACCTGAAAGACATCACAGGCCCCCTGCTGGACCCCCTGCAATTTGCTTACAGAGCAAACAG
>JAHUTJ010016756.1:0-37479 GCA_036250325.1 Characodon lateralis
TGAAACATGTATTGTTCTCTGATGAGTCCACCTTTACTGTTTTCCCCACATCCGGGAGAGTTACGGTGTGGAGAAGCCCCAAAGAAGCGTACCACCCAGACTGTTGCATGCCCAGAGTGAAGCATGGAGGTGGATCAGTTATAATTTGGGCTGCCATATCATGGCATTCCCTTGGCCCAATACTTGTGCTAGATGGGTGCGTCACTACACCATACTATTAAATTATTGTGGTCTAAAACCAGGTGTTTCAGTTTCATTGTCCAACCCCTGTACATTCCCTCCCACTAATATTTGGACAAATGCCGCTTTAGCAAGTTGCAGAGATAATAAATACTTTTACTAGCCATCAACAAGCCTCTAGCATGATTCTGGCTGGATATTTGACCAGTCTGTTATTGGAAATGGTGGGGCTCATTTAATATGGCTTGTTTCCTGACACAGACCTGTTTGTTTTCAGCATTGCCCATACATTTTCATAAGATATGAGGTACAGGGTGTTCCAGAAGGTAAATGTCAGCCTGCTTTATCCATCCACAGTTTTCTCTAAATGTTGCTTCAATATGTTTTCCAACTATAAGCTGCAAGACTGTGCTCAGAATAACGTTTTGTTAGCTACATTGCTGCACTGCAGTTATTTCGTTCATGTTTTACTTCTATAGTACAAGTGTAAAAAACTGTTGCATGCCTCAATAATTTGAAGAGCTAACCTAAGAGACGTCAGTCTAGTAATAGTTGATGGCAAAAATGTGCTGGTGAATCACAGTAACTCTGCAAGTCAGAACCAATCAGAGGACACAACGTCTTCCTGGATGCTGCTAGAATTGTAGTTCTTTAAATTACAGTTTTTTGTCAAAAGGGGTTATTTACGACTGTGGTGAACTACAGACAGACTGGAAAGAGGTAAGTCTCTCTTATGAATTCTTCCTTTTACCAGAAAAATACCAATTTAAACCTGCATCCTATGAGCTCACTTTTGAGCTGGAGACTTTGTAATTACTCTTGTGATTATATAAATAAATACAAAATAACATATCTTTTTCAACTTTCAGTTCCATGCACAGCTTCCCTGTGCTCACCTTCTTTCATTCTTTTTATTTTTTAATATTACTTTTTACAGGAGTGGTGAATTCAGCTTAGTGAATGGGTTTGTGGTGTATGATATGGTACGCTGACAATTGAGTTACGTAGAAATGCGCAACAACTTAGAAAGCATACATGTAAATATACCATATCTGTATAAATCTAAATACTCATTGTTTAAACATTTAACAGACCCGAGCTTAAACTATGACAGATATGAAGTCTCAATTATCATACCCTAATATTGTTAAACATTTATCCTGCTTTTGAATTTATGACATAGTGAAGGTTGCTTCATGTTGTCCAGATGTAAATTGTATGTGGGAGTAGGCAGCTGGAGGTGTCATTTATATTCAGCACATGCTAACAACATGAGGAGATAACGAAGAGGGGGTTCAGTCACTCATGGTAGGAAATATTGAATTGATGACTAAGACCCTTTGTAGTGCAACGCAAAAGAGATGTCAAACCAGTAGCGCAGTTATATAATTTAATGTTTGTTCACTGGAATCCTTTACATTACTGACTATTTGTCTAGTTTCTATAATTTTTCCACAATAGCATTAAAACGCCCTGAACTTGAACTCCAGCTTGGTGAATGCAAATTTGACATAACGACTTCATTACATGTTGTCTGGCCCACAGTCTTATAGTAAAGGTAATTCCTTCATTTCCCAGACACCTACCTCCATTTTAGGAGGTCCTCTGAGTATTTGTTGACAACACTGAGACAAATATGGATAATTCGATGCTGTGTGATATCAGACACCGAGCTATTTGCATGAAAAGCCTGTCCCTCTTTCTCCCCAGAGAGCTTTATTACAGAAGGATATTTCAAACTCTATCAAATGTGCCAAACATTTACTTTGATAACTCCATCAGATGGCTCCCTGGGTTTAATGGCGGCAATCTGAGAGTGCTCAGGCACATGCCTAAAGCACAGACAATAACGGTGGGGAGAAATACGAGGATGGCTTGAATAAAATCACTTTAAAAAGTTCATAAATAATGTACCTTGAGGATAAGAGAGTTGTTGCCCATTTAACTATGTATGCCTCTTCCTGATTTCTGTGCTGGTAGAGTTGTTGTCATATGGGTCAACATGAGAACACAAGAGGAAGACAACCTGGGGCTCCATAAATCCCGTTCAACAACAGCCTCCCACCCACATGGAGCAACTGCTCCCTACGGCAAATTTGAAGCTGCATTATGACAGCACCGACTACAATTTCTCACTGTGCCGAAAAACATAATAAAATCAGGAAATCTATTAAATGACCAAGCACTTGCCAAAATGCGGGAGAAGATTTGAGCAAATGGGAGAAAAACAAAGTGCAGGACTAATTAGCCAATTAATTTGTAATTAAGCCAATGTAGCCTAATGGTGTGTGCTGGAATTGGTAATAGCTCCACCAGACAGAGGAGCCCATTAAACTAACTGTAGGCTGCTGAATCTAACAGACGGTCTCAAAACAGTCTGGGAAAAGTCCAATGGTTGGATGTTTCGATTACAGCTGCTATCTACAATTTCAGTCATAGCTCTCTCTCTCACACACACACACACACACACACACACACACACACACACACACACACACACACACACACACACACACACACACACACACACACACACACACACACACACACAACCACGGACTTTAGTATATCGTTCTTTGAGCTTCAGTATGTTGACTGCAAGTGTGAGAGAAGTCTCCCCCTCCAGATACAAAATTCAACAAAGCACTTCATTACGATTTTCGTTGTCAGCCGTGGCAGAGTTTGCTAATAAATGCTAATTATATTCAAACTAATATTTAATCACTAACACTTTTTCTAGTCAGCTCATTCTGAGGAAATACAAATTTTACTGAATGCATGCCGTTCATGAATGTCAGCGCTGGTAAAAGAAGAGAGGAAAAGCAGAATGGTGTTCAGAGATGCTTTTTAAATTATGAGCAATATTAGCTTTGACTAACTTCCCACCCTAATGAGATCCCCTTGGAGGGCTATTTTGGTGTAATTAATAATGCAAACAGAATAAATAGCAGCATAAATATTCATTTGTGAATTTACTCTGTGAGCACAGAGAACTCTTTACAGATGAAGTGTAAAATGGAACCTGCTAGTAGTAGTGTTATATATATTAGCTAAAATTCATTAAGTTGTATACCTTGATAAGGCTTCTGTTAATAGACCATTCCAACCCCCTAAAAAAGAAATTATTTAAAACATTTTTAAAGTTTTACCAGCTTCCTTCTGTAGCTGGTCTGTGCTATCATAATATGAGTGATTACCTTTCAAACCGAATCCCCCTCTGTAATGATGCCATGTTGGAAATGCTCACTCGTTCTCTCAGCACATCTCCCCTCACTCTTTTGTTCGTGATTAATATCTTACTTTGGAACAATTGTGGTGTGTTTGGGATCATTGTCATGCTGGAAGACCCAGCCATGTTCCCAATGCTCTTCTGGATCATCCATATGCTCTCTGGCAAACATCAGACAGGCCTGAACATGTACTGGCTTAAGGAGGGGGACACTCCTGATGCTGCAGGATTTGAGTCCCTCTTGGCATAGTGCATTACTGATGGTAGCCTTTGTTACTATGGTCCCAGCTCTCTGCATGTCATTCATCAGGTCCTTCCACGTAGTTCTGGGAGTTCTGGTCACTGTTCCCATAATCATTTTGACCCCACAGGATGAGATCTTGCGTGGGTCCCAGATAGAGGGAGATTATCAGTGGTTTTATATGTCTTCCATTTTCTTACAATTGCTCCCTCAGTTTATTTATTCACACCAACCTGCTTGCCTATTGTAGACTCACTCTTCCCAGCCTGGTGCAGGTCTACAATTTTCTTCCTGGTGTCCTTCGACAACTCTTTAGTCTTGGCCACGGTTGAGTTTGGAGTCTGACTGTTTGAGGATGTGGACAGGTGTCTTTTATGCAGAGAACAAGTTCAAACAGGTGCCATTAATACAGGTAATGAGTGGATGACAGAAGAGCTTCTTCAAGAAGACATTACAGGTCTGTGAGGGCCAGATTTCTTGCCTGTTTGTGGGTGACCGAATACTTATTTTCCACCACAATTTACAAATAAATTCTTTAACAATCCTACAATGGGATTTCCTGGATTTTTTTTTTTCTTATTTTGTCTCTCATAACTGAAGTGATAAAAATTACAGACTTCTTTCATCTTTCTAAGTAGGAGAACTTGTACAATCAGTGGCTGACTAAATACCTTTTGCTGTCTGTCTGTCTGTCTGTCTGTCTGTCTGTCTGTCTGTCTGTCTGTCTGTCTGTCTGTCTGTCTGTCTGTCTGTCGATAAATATATGACTACACGTACAACATCTTGTCAACACTTTCAGCTTTAAGCATCCAGTGGTTAGTTTTAAGGCTGCAGCAAAGGTAGAAAGCTTTATTTGAAACAAAGGCTACAAATTTTAACTGTATTTTAGTAAATTATGTTTTCTTGTGTATCGATAATTTTACTTGGACAGTCAAAGTGTTATGGGACTTGAAATAGGTTTGCTGAAGTCCAAGCATTTCAAATGTAGTAAAACAGATGTAAAATAAAATGAATAAAACTGAGACGCACCATTACAAATTCTCCTTTCACACGAAAGGATTGCCCCACACTTTACAGCAGTGCACCACATCTGAACATTTTGTATCAAACAGAAAGTTTATGTTAAGCATATTTTATAAATAAATAAAAACACTTACAAAATATACAATTCCGTGTAATATTTTACATCAATACATATATATTGTAATGTTTTGTGCCCATAAATAAATAAATAACCTTTATGCAGTGTTACAACATTTAGACAGACAAAAATATCAGATCTCCAGAGGGTTAAAGCTCTGATATGAAACAAGATCAACCATAAATAATTTCAATGATAACATTTATTCAAACTGACTTTTTTAATCAAGTACTTGCTTTAGCCCTATCCTGGATATCACACAGGTTAAAGCCTGAATGAACGCTCTTGGCCTACCAAGACAAAGCCTTTAATATTGATAGACCACAGTTCAACATTTAAACATAACAAACAGTGATGTAATATGTAGCCAAACTCAGATAAGACACTAGTATAAGCAAAGCATTACTCAAAATCAATGGGCTGATTACAAGCGTTCCCCATGTTTATCACCTTGCTAGCACAACCTTCTGGACAAATACACTTTGCACCAAGATTGCTAGCTGTGTTATCATCTTCCCCTTTTTGGTGTAATCATCTACCCCTTAGATCTCTTTTGACCCTCCTGGGTTAATCTTCTAGGACCCAGCAAGATGGGTCGTGTCACTGAAGCTATCAGCCAGAGCTGCCTGCTCAACCCGGGGTGGCCATTGTCAACACGATGGAGTTGGGGTGGAAAGACAATCATGGATAGGATAGGATTTAATCCAGCTTCAGAACCAAGGGTAATGGAGTGTCTGTGTCTCGGTTAGAGATAAATTGTGAAGCAGCGGCGTCCCCTGAGTCCCAAGCCCTCTGACTGCAGCCATCTGGAGTTGATCTCTATCTTGTTCACCTCAAACCCAGACATAAAATGGCAGTCATTTCTCCCTATTTCTCCTTTCCTCTCTGTTCCCCTGTTCCAGGTATCTAGACAATCAGACACACTTTGTTGGGCCATGTTTCATTGATTTCTTGTGTTGCTGCCTCTAATCAGCCCTTCACTGGTTTAATTATCTGTAACTTGTGGTATTTGCCCTGCTTGGATTACACTCCCACAAGTCATGTCAGCCTCTCGCCGAGCCTCTTTATCTCTAACTTGCATTTAATCACTTTAAACATCAAACACAGACAGTGGACCTTTGTCCTAAACATATTGATAATCTCATATTTGCAGTTTTGAAGGTACCCTAAAATAATAATGAATTTGAGTGTCTAAAAGGAGAAAAATGAATGGGAGATCAGTGGCCTAATCGCCCAATGAGGTGTTCTGAATTATAGATTTTTTTTTATAATAGCGTTCCACAGGTTAAAGAAGGGGCAGTCTAACATAAGTGTGCTGAAGCACAGCGAGGCCAATAAAGGTGTCTGGGTCACAAAAGCCAGGAGCTTGTGTTTAAAATCAGGGTGTTTTAAATACCTCTCTCAATGTGAATGCAATTACTAACCACCTTTGTTTGTTCACACAAAGCAGCTATGTTCAAGGCCTGTCTCTCAGATTTTAATCAATTCTCTGTGGAAGTGTGTGTTGGAGATACAGATCAGGACTTGCCATACGTCAAACAAAGATATGTGTGTGTGTGTGTGTGTGTGTGTGTGTGTGTTTCTTTGTCTCTGCATGGGCACAGGTTTGTTTATGAGTCTTGTTGAATAACTGACAAAAACTGTCAAAGAATGTGGAAGCATAAAAGCTTTTTCCAACAGCATTTATCTCTAAAACATGTTTTAAAAAAATTCAATAAGCGCTCAAACTTTTGAATTCTTCAAAAGATGAAGTTCATTCTAGTTTCAAATGAAAGATTAAGATGTACTTTGGAATCAAATACCAGATCAGAAAACTTTGTATGAGACAAATCTTGCCATTCTGCCATACTCCTTGCCATACTACTAATAGAGGTTTCTCAAACCTAGAAGGATTGGTGTTTGGTGACTACAGTATGAAGGAAATGAGCAAGCTGTATTCTTTTTTGTAGAGATGCTCTGGTAAAATTGGCTGTTGACTTAAAACAGACACCAGGCTGTGACTCGTGACCAGTCAGCTAGAAACATACAAGTACAATATTTTGCTGATTAGTGAATGCCCCATATGTAGTAAAAGACTAAAGACTCAAGAGAGTAAAGAGTAAAAGACTCAAGTTAGCTGTTTTCAGTCTCAGCGATGTGTTTAGCATGAACTCAGAGGAAGAACAAAGCTGTACGAAGCTTTTAGAGAGCGAGAGAGAGGAAGACTAACAGGAAAATTGCTCAGCAAAGTTGCTTTGGCCTTTTCAGGTTTTAACTGCTGTCATAGAAATGTTGTAAACCTTGGAAATCTTAGAATTTAGGCAAGGATCCATATTTTCTAGCGAAAACACAATAGATATCTACACTATATTGCAGAAAGTATTTGTCTGTTTACTTTTACATGAAACTATTCTTAATCTATAAGGTCCAATTTGTTGATGGACCCACCATTGCCAGCAATAGCAGCTTTAACTATTCTGTAAACATATTCAACAAGGTTTAGGAGTGTGTTCATAGTTAGATGAGAAAACCAGAATTATAGTTTCCGCTCTATTTAATCCCAAAGGTTTTCAGAAGGTTGAGGTCAGGACTCTGTGCAGGCCAGTCAAGTTTCTTCACACGAAATGTTCTACACCTGCATCCATGAAAGTGATTAAAAAACTGTAATTCACTGATTTGGTTGTGTGATCCAAAACCTTTGGCAACATAGTGTATTTTAATGATTTAGCCACCCTAACCACTAATATAAGATGCTAAAAGACTGTTCAAACTTAAAACCTTATTTCACAGCAACTTATTTTGAAGCACAGACATTATGTTGCTTCTGCTCCTAATATCAATTGACATAAACCACAAGAATGCTAGGACGAAGTTTCATCATTTTTAGTTCTAAAAGAGAACCTTAAATTTGTCAAAGTCAGGTCAAAGTAATACAAAAAAAAAAAATCTGTGACAAAATTCCTATCAGTGCATCCCTCTTATATTCTTTTTCAGGAAATAATGTCAAGATATGAAAAGCCCTCCAACATCTCCTTGCAAAGTTTCTATGCTGTTTTTCACCTAGTCCACAGGACAAAGTTCCAAGGGGTTAAGTTGGCTGTAATGAATATAAAAATGTTCCTTTCAGATTTGGAAATCACCTTCACCATAAACAATAAAGTCCCCAACCAAACCTTCACAACAAATTAAACGCACAGGCATCCTTCAAAAGACCATGCAATAATGTCACCACAGTTCTCCCTCTCCATTATTGTGATCCCCTGCTTTCTTTCAGCCTGTTTACAAGCTAAATAAAAAGCAATACAAAACACATGGAGCCTCAAAAGAGACTTTAAGTGGAGCTCTTAAAATGAACTGCCGGAGCAGTCTGCTTTGACTCTGGTTGTTGTGTTTGAACAACGTGGATGTTTTTTACAATTAATGCCAAAATTATGCAAGAAAATATAATAAAATAATGTATATTTCTTCTACTTTAGAAAATATATTGGTTTGAAAGTAAACTTGTAGAGTCTTAAGGAAGCCGAGAGATTTTAGTTTTTTTCCCCAAGATAATGAGCTATCTTGTCACCCCTCAAAAAAAAAAAAAAACAAAGTGATTTTTGGTGGTATTCGTGATATAATGAAATGACTAATTTTATGATAAAATTGATTTTATTATTCCTGTTGTCACAAGATAACTTATATAACACATTTTCTTGTGATAATGAAGCAATGTTCTTGTTATCTGGAGAAAACCACAAAGAATTACGGTATTTATAGCGGATATGGCCATTCATGGCTTCCGTTGCCTCTACAGATAAATGCAGTGTAAATTTTACAATCTTTGGAGTCTGTCCTTACATTAAGCCATTAGAATGAAAAAGAACAGTTATTTCCTTCTTTTTCACAGCCTCAGTATGAGTGTAAAGTTTTTTTTGTACCTAGCAGAAGTGATTTCTTCTTCCCAGAAGACACAATGTCAATAAAAATCAAACATTAGCCATCAACCTTTTGGCATGCATGCTATTTGAGCAACAAAATCCAGTCGGAAAAGCATGAGCAAATTGAATGATTTATGACCCATTTAGGGTCTTCATCCCTGAGGTCAAGCATACTTTATGAGGTCACCATCAGCAGATTTATTACGCAAGTTTCTCCTGACTGCCAACACTTTCTGCATCTAAACAGTCACTTGGAAAAACATGTTGTTACAGTCTGGTCAAATTACTACCTGGCAGACTGTGTTATAGCATAAAAAAAACCTTAAACAGATCAAGTCCTGATTCTGTGTTTTTCTAAATGATTTGAAGCTCTAAAACAGAACAAGTGCAATCTGCAGTGTGTTACAGAACTCTGCTTTTAATGTTTGTCCCCTCTTTCCCTGCACAACATTAAGTGAGTGGGAAGCAGAAAAGAAGTGCAGAAAAGTCAAACCACTCCACCAAAGCTTGCCTCTAATAAGTTGTTTGCGTAGGAGTGAGAGATGTCTTCGACCCTGACCCTTAAAGCTTTACTTTTACATTTCACATGTAGCAGAGTGAATACAACTTGAAGTCAGTTTGGCTCAGCTTTCATGCTTTAAGCCTAAGGAATAGACTCTTAACAGTTAAAAAAGCAACACTTACACAAGCTGTGAGGAAAATAATCAGTTCTTCGTTTAAACAAGACCTAATGGAGTCTTCTCCTTTCTGGTTAGATGTCTTTTTCCAAGCACACCGGCAAAATTGCAGCAGAAAACAAAATACAGAGCACAGACCTCACAGACAAAAACCCTTAAATGTCCCAGAATGAGCCAGAGACCACATCTTTCATGTCCAAAACAAAGGTCAAAGTCTCAGACAGCCTACGCTCCGACCCAGCAGCTAATCGCCTCACTTCCTCATCCCATGTGAGGGAATTACAGTGGCTGTTAAGTGTGCATAATGAATGCCATAAAGTTGCCCAATAAAGCAAGGTTTTGTCCAAGACCTGGCAGTAAGTAGGAGCAGGTCTCACCACACAGGAGATCGACTGTCCTCACCCTCATCTGGAGAATGATCGCTGATGGGTTTTGAGAAGAGGGGAGTGGTGTGGCAGCTTCCACATCATTAATGAGCTTTAATATTTCAAAGGAGGACCGAGGGCCCGAGCAGCGACCGTTATATTAAAAATCAAACGGTGTGACCTTGTTAAGATGAATGCCTGGTAGCTACGTCCCCTTGGTGCAGCTGCATTAAAGGTGGCTCTTTGCTTTTTTAAGGAGCAGCCACGGCTGCAGATATACGGGGTGCACCAGGGAGCATTACGAGTGGCATTTAATTAAGGAAAAGTAAGCTGTGGGATTTTATAGACTGGTCCAGGATAGCTTGATCTGGAAAGTAAGTGGAATTGAAGGATGCTTGAAAGGCAGCATAAATCTAACACAGCGCTAACTTAACCTTTCTATCATTGTAAAAGTCAGGGTGAGGACACTTAAAGCTCTGTCTGCAGCAGAGCACATTATCTCTCTGCCTGTTTTTTGTCTGAAGGAGACCACAGTGTGATAAAATGAAAAATATAGAATCATGAAAAATAGGCAGTAAATGTCATTAATAACAAACAGACGAACTTCAAATTATTTGAAATAGATCCCTTTAGTTGCACCTGGTACAGGTCAGAGGAGAGACTTATAGGCTAGTAATGAGGTCCAGATGACTGTGATGAGATGAATGTGGTACACTGACAACTTTGCAATCTTGCCTTTTGGTTCACAACAGACATACAGTAGATATGATTGACAGGAAGTTCTTAATTACTGTGGTCCTTACAACCCAACTGTTTTGCAGGAGCAGGCACAGTGCTTGGAGCGAAAGTGTTGAAAAACCAAGAGATGCATTTTTTTTCTCCCTATTCTCTTTCAGAGTCAGAGAAGACATTTTTCTTTGGGATAATTTAAGTGGAGTTAGGTCAAAAGATACATGACAGAAGAGAGTGAGAAAGTAACATTTCAGTTCAGAATAAATGTTCTGTCAAGCAAGCACAATCTCAGAGATAACTGCTCCCGTAGCAACAAAACATAGAGCTTTTTCATTTTAGCCACAAGTTAAAAGTTCACCTGTACTGTCTTTGAGTTTTGGAGCAGATGTTAGTTATTGTAGACACTAAAGTAATCCAGTTTTCAGTAAACGGTAACCATTTTATGGCATTTATGGTATACAAATTACAGTGTGAATATTAATTTGCATAACATGGATAGAAGATAAGTGTATGTGATGCCTTGCAAAACTGCTTGAAGTTGATCACATTTGCCACATTTCGACCTCAAACGTAAGGTATTTTGTTGAGATTTTATTTGATACACCAACTCATCCTGCTTGTTTAATTTTTTTTACTGATCAAAACGGTGATGTGCATTTGTATAGACCCCCCTTCTTTCAACAATGCATTTCATTTTCCCACAATTCCATCAAGGTCAAATTCAGGTAGTGGGCAATTGACAGTCGTCTGGGTAACAGGATCTTCCACCTGAGCTGTGGACCTCTTATTTGGATAATGCTGTCTTTGCCCAGCCGGTCAGTTTAGATACACAACCAAGAGCTGGTAGGTTTACAGATGTGCTATACTCTTTCTATTTTCAGATGATGGTTGAAACAGCACTAAGATGGCTAAAAGCTTTGGATGTTGTTTTATAATATTAACATGATTTGAACTTCTCTACAATTTTATCTCTGACCTCAGGACCTCAGTTACTATAGCCTTAAGATTTGCACAACATCCTTTGTTTTCAAGGTTTGCCAAATTTGAATGCATCACAATTTTGATAATTTATTTGTTTTTCAGTATGTCAGTTAACATACTTTATAGTTTAGTGATCATGTCTTTGGTATTCTACAGCTATGATTTCTAGAATACTTTGACCAACTATTAGGTTTTTAGATAATCCAAAAATAATTAAAAGCACAAAAGGAACAAAAAAGCTGTGTACTTGATCGCTTCCTGATCCATCAAAGGCCATCTGGCAAATACCACATTGGCAGTTGTGCTGCATATCACTTGTATAAAGGAGACATTTCCTCCTCTGAGAGGCCCCAGGTCATTGTTTGACATGTGGCATCCTGTGCTGAGAGAGTCCAACTTTAAAAATCAAAGAACACACTTCCACAACGTTGTCTGCCGTTGAGCCTGTTGTGTCACTGAGGTTAACAACACTGCTGCCTCCACTCCACCACTTATTTATTTTCCACTAATTGCTTTGTTTGAATCCCAAATTGGAATTTCCATCCTGGAAATCAGTCTGTGGGAGGATTTTTAAATTGATCTCATTCTTCAAATATTTAGACAATGGTAATTTGCTTTTTGTAAATGAACTGATTTCCTTTGGAGTTAAACATCAAATAACAGTTGCCAGCTGTCTTAGTGCTTTGAAGGGGTGCTGTTTGTTTCTGTGTGTATGCCTATGTGACCCATAGAGGCAGATGATTAGGAATAACCTAAGTAAGCCAGGGAGGGCAGATGATTTATTTAATGTTAAACTGTGATACTCGTTACATTACTGATTTGTTTTTAAATGCTAATTAGGTATAGGATTTTTTTTTTTTTACTGACTTAAGTATGATAACTTCTCTCTGGAAGTGAGCTGCAGTCAGAAAAGCCAAAGCATCATTAACAGATGGGATAATGTCCTGTCAGAGCAGTTTGCTTTGATGTAATCTGAGTGGCGTTACTACATGCCCGCATCAGTTTCCTTCATTCCTTCAACCGACAGACTGCTCAAATAATCATGGCTTATTGACCCTAAATGAATGGTTTTCGAAGTGTTCTGCCATGCATGCCAAGTTGAGAATACTCGCAAAAATACACACAAGTGTGTCCAGTCTGCTTTTGAGTAAAAGCTGATAGATGTCTGTGGTCCTCTTTACTATAAATTCAAACTGAAAGAAAAAAGCATTGTTGATAAGATGAATACTTTGTGTTTGAACTAACATTTAGGTTTTAAGGCAGTTATATTTGCCAGTAAAAATCATGCCCTAAAAAAAGTGTCCATTTGCATCAACCAACGGTCCTGACAAGCCAAATATGTGCCATTCTTTAAGTGTGGTTACGTGCAACACAAAATCATACTGAGGACTACTATTGGCCCTCAGGCCGAACTTTGAACAACCCCACACATATGCTAAGCCCAGTCCAAGTGTTGCTGCTGATTTGACTGTGTGTGTTTTATTTTCTCATGCCAAAGGGATTTATTTATATGACTGGATCTGTGAAGTGTAAACTGAATAGCCCATAAGAGGATAAATAAAATGCTCTGATTCTGACTAAATGTGATATATTAATTGGATGATACATTATTTGGTTCTCATAAAATCTTCCTTGCCTAAACATTTTCAAACAGTTCAAAGCGCAGTATGTGGCTTTTAAACAGTAGCCACTATGAAACAATAAGAAATGAATGAAGTTTTGGTATGATTTCACTGTTTTTATTCTGGACATCATTGTTATAGAGGAAGAAAATCTGTATTCCCAAATGATAGCTGCCCTCTTGCAGAATAAGGCCTGGTTTTAGAACACCTCAGTGGAAAAGCATCCCCTAAATGGGCAAGACAGGTAAAAAGGTTCCGGGAAACTAGGTTTTAGAAAAAAACTTTCAGGAACTCATAGTCGAAGCCAAAGTCAGGATTTAAACCTAGGCCTTCTTGCTGCAAGGCATCATTGCTAGGAGACCACAACTGCTTTGCAGCATGGCACTGAATAAATGACGAAAAACAACTTCATGACGTCTAATGAGGCTTGATGACAAGTTTGGATAACAAAATCCATACTTAGTATTTTACACTGCATAAGTATTGTCTGTCTACACTGACTTCATCACCAATTCTTTAAGTTAAAATATAAATGCAGAACTTTGCACTAGTAAGACTAAAGCCATGTTAACTAAAACTCTGGTCTGAGTCAAAGTGATTATCGTAACCTTCTGACCTTGACATTATTACATGGCATACACTTACGATCTTACTGTCTCTTACTTAACTTGTGAAAGAGCTTCCAGGACATCAGACCACAGTACAACAGTATATCTGTATTTGTTATTGTCACACTGCACAGAAAAATTAGCAGCAAGTAAAACCAGGGTGCCAGACTCCCTTCTATAGTGTTCTTTTAAAATAAACCTTTAACTATGAGTAGAAATGAAAAGATTAAAACATCTAAGCTAAAATATCTTTGTATTGATAAATGGACTGAATTCATTTAGTGCTTTTCTAGACATACTGACCACTCAAAGCACTTTATACTAGAGCCACATTCACACAACTGTTCTCACAAACGCACACATTCATACACGATACACTGATCCGTAGCCATATCAGTCTTCAGTCATAAAGAAAACATTCAAACTTCATGTACTTTTTAAGTCTGACCACTTTTAATGAATCAAGAACCCATACATGATTGATGTGCTAACAAACTGAAGCTAATAGCCGCTGAGACACTGAATATGTAGAGAGGAGCATAGCAGAGGTCCCAGAGGTAATTGGGAACACTGCAGGGACAGAGCATTAATGCTGGTTTTGTGGCTGGAGAGTGAGAGAATGAGCTGATGCTTGAGTCTCTAAATGAAAGGAAACAGCATGTTCACAGTTCATTACCACTTCCTTTTTTCTCATTAATCAAACCGCAAAGCACTAAAATGTGTCAAAACAGATGTTTCATTTGACCTGATAACATATATTTGTGTGTGAAAGAATAAAGGAAGGAGCGGGTTTTGCTATCATATTAGTGCATCTATGAACGCAGCTGTTTGTGCAGATGTAGACTGCAATGTAATGTATCTTTATCTTATGACATCTTTTACACCGCAAATGACTTAACAAAAAAAAAATGCATAATAGAAACACAACAAGCAGGCTAATTAAAAAAAAATTATAATAAAAGAAAATAACTAACTTTTAGACAAAGCGTTATTTACAGTAAGGACCTAGAATAATACAGAGAAAAACGTGTATTTTTCACATACTACCAAATATAACGCTACCGCTTTTCAGTAACTTCCTCCAGAAGAAACACACATGCATATAGGGACCCTCGTGACAGAATCAGTCTCCATTCACACTGACTGAAACCTTCCAGCTGTCTCTAACATCAGAAAGGCAGCACGAAGAGCCGAGGGAGGCCACAACTCATTTATGTCTTTCTCTGGGCTAGTGCTGGTTATTAGCTGGAATCAAACGATCCAACATGCCTGTGCCACAGGCAGGCCCATCACAGAAAACCTTACCGTGTGTGTGTGTGTGTGTGGATGACATGAGAGAGCAAGAGGGAGCAAAACAGACCTGCAAATTCCATTAGAGGGATCTAAAGATATAATAAAGAATTGATGGGTCACAATCCACACCTGAGAAACAGTAGCACTCAAATTAAAAGTATTTTTCAACTCAAACCGTGCCCTCGAAGGGGTTCACAGGGCCCCAACGTCTTAACAGCCATTCCTTTTTGTGATGTTGGCTGACTCTGCCCCTGATTAGATCTGATTATATGCTCAAAAGCTACCCCTCTTCATGTGTTTGTCAGATATTGCAAAATTATGTAAAATACAAGAAAGCTATTTTAGATATATTTAAGTAATAACACTGCAGTGCTGTTTCAAATAAAGTGTTTACTCCTAACCTGTACTGAAAGAATTACCAAAGGAATAAAATCCATCAACCGCTTTAGCCTTAATTTGCCAAATACTCCTGAGGTACGACAAATATGTGCATATTTACAGCAGTGTTTGGAGCAAAATGCTAACACGTTTGGAAAAGGAATGTAACCAGCTGATACTTTGAAGGTTCAACTTTTGCCATGTTAAAAATGTTTGGAAGTGAAAGAGCTTAAGTCTGAATGCTTCTAAAAAGTTAAAAGCAGCAGGAAGGGCCCACGGATGGATGGACGGATGGATGGAAATATTATTAGTAATATTAGTAATAGTATTAGTAATACTATTATTAGTATTGAACTTGAATTGTGGACAATATAAAATGTGTTCCTATTCTTTCTTATTTCAGCTACAGTGAGGCAGCCATTTCTGTTTTTGTTGCTCTGGCAGCTGCCCTTACAGCCTAGGTGAGAGCTGGCTCTCATTACTCCCAGCCTACTCTTTTGGCCTTAAGGCTACACTCTCTTGTCCTCCATTTCCCAACCCTGTGCTCCCTGTCATACTACAAGCTCCAGCCTTATCTGTTTTAACCACAAAGCTCCTGTGAGTTATGTGTACTGGTATCCTCTCGCAACACATTCCAACCATCTACTTCCCATGTCAGCGAGTGGAGGACATTTTGCCAGTCTCTGTCAACAAATAAAACTGCATTTGAAAGCAAAATCTATAATAATGCCAGTGTGTACTACAAACACCACAATAAACAAGATAGGTTACAGCAAAGAAAGATAATTAGAAATACAGTACCTTGCAAAATTATTCATGTTCCTTGGACTTTTTTCACATTTTGTCATGTTACAACTACAACCTTCAATCTATTTTATTGGGATTTGTTGTGATGGAGCGAAGTAGCTCATGACTGTACAGTGGGCAGAAAATGATACATGGTTTAAAACGTTTTTAAAAATAAAAAACAGAAAAGTGTGGCATGCATTTGTATTTAGCTCTTCTGAGTCAATGCTTTGTAAAACCAAATTTTAGGGCATATTCTACCAGGTTTGCACATCTGGAGACCAGCTTGTTTTTGCCAAGTTCACTCAGTTTGGATAGATAGGTAACAAAATTTTCCTTGTTAAAGATTCTTCACTGAATTTTGGTCTGGACTTTGAATGGGCCATTTTAAAACATGAACACATCTCAATCATTTCATTGATGCTCTGGCATTATGTCTAGGGTTATTGTCTGACTGATGGTGAACCTCTGCCCAGTCTCAAGCCTTTGCAGCCTTGAACATACTTTCTTGAAGTTATTGCCCTGAATTTTGCTCCATCCATCTTCTCATCAACTTTAACCAGTTTCCCTGTTGCTGGTGGAGAAAACCCTCCCCACACCATAGCATGATGCTGCCACCACCACGCTTCACTGTTGGAATGTTCAAGGTGATGTGCAGTAAATTTTGGTCTAATCTGACATGGATGGTGGCAAACTTCAAACAGACCTTCTTGTTGCTTTTTTCCACAGTGGCTTTCTTTTTGCCACTGTTTTATAAAGGCCAGATTTATGAAGTACCTGACTAACAGTTGTTTTCTTTGACAGATTCCTAAACCTAAGTTGTAGTTCTCTGCAGCTCTTCCAGGTCTACCTTGGTCCTCAATGCTTCTCATCTCACTAAGACTGTCTTTGTCTAACCTGTCAGTTTAGGTGGATGGCCATGTCTTAGTAGGTTAGCAGTTCTGCTAAACTCTTTTCATGTTCAGATACTAAGGCAAAAAGCAATCTGTAATATGTCCGAACTGTGGATATTGTTTTCTAACCAAACCCTATTTTAAACAATAAATCTTCGAGGCCTTAACACAACAGCTGCAATAATAGTTATATTGAATTCACACACAGGAACTCTATTTTTTAATTCATTAATTTAAATAAGCTCACTTCTGAAAGTAATTATTATACATACAGATTTTAAAGTAAATGGGCTAATTACAATTGCTTTCTTTAGTAAATAAAATTGAAAACTATGTTTAATTTTCCCTCCACTTTACCATTTTGGTAGATTGTAATAATTTAAAATGTATTGTAACACAGTACGTCTTACAGTTTAATATGAATAACTATTATGAAATATAAACATACTTTGAATATTGTAAGATGGTGAACGAAGTGAGTTATGACCCACTGAATGTGCACCTACTCAAGGCACCTAAATGTGATGTCTTTTCAGATAAAGACTTGGCCTCATATTGTGAGACTGGATACAAATAGATAGAAAACAGAGAAAAAATCAATTTCCGCCTGCATATGAAAACTTATTGTAAGTATGAAAAGCTTGCAACTAAGGCATATTTGTGATAAACAGACACAAATTGAATATGGTCACATAGAGTAAATAGGCAAATCAATTCCATTCCAAGTTAATCTGCATTTTGCTGGGTCTTTGCGATCTGGCATTCAGCCCACTCGATTCAATTCATAGAGAATGCCTAGTGTCAGGGAGATGAGGAATTTGTTCTGAGTTAATAAAAAACAGACGCTTAGTCAAAATCACCATTGGCAAGTCATTAAAAGTGTGAGAGCTGCAGCCTGTATGGAAATGGCTGATCAGCTCCTCGGGTGCTTTTCTCAACAAGAGACCTGGACACGTCGGCCATAGCCCTGATGAATTGAGCCATAAAGGTGATTGGCTCAAATGAAAGTCTGTGCCTCTCAGCCAAAAACACATCAGTTTGATTTGAATACATCACCATGCTGAAAAAGACAAACACCTTTAAGCTGCAACAAAATGGTACATGAGAATAAACAAGAGATTTGCAGAGTGGCTCAGTGTGAATTCCTACATCAAATCTGGCCGCAAGTGAGACAAACCGAGCCTGTGGGATGCATAAGCCTTCATTACTGTGCAGAAACTGGTTGTCAGGTTACAAATGCAAGGCCTTGGGTGTAGTGTGTGATTTTGTAGCAGAGGCTGCCTGCTAATTACCAACCTAGGCAACATGCCGCTATTAAAAACACAACCCTGAGTGTCTGCTGAGCTAATTTGTCTAATTACATCTTTGTAACTTCTAAAAAGACTTAACATTACCCCAAAGGCGTGTTTTCGGATTGGGATCTCTGTAGAGTGTAAATGAAATCTTTGCTGTCTTAGTGGCACTACTGCATGCCTTAGTAGCTGCAAGTTACTGGGAGAATGGGAGATATTTTCTGGGAAGGTGGTGAATGCCATATTGGGTGGTTACTATTTCTATATCCCTCAGGTTCCTTTCCCCAAGGGACAACCACCCCCATCCTGTCGACAAGCCTCTTGCTTATTTTTCTCATCATTAATGTGTTTTTTTTTCCTCAACATTTATCTGCAAAACCAATATTTGGTGCCAGTTATAAGGTGCACAGGCTTCCAGTCAGTTTAATTGATTGTGACGGAGCTGTCACTGTAATGAGGGCCTATGGCAACTCTGCTAGCAAGAATGTCGAACAGAAGAAGGGGAGAAGTGGGTGGACCCTCTCTGGCATATGTCTATTTATTGAACTTTGAAAGGTTCAATCTGAGAAAATAAATCTTTCAATTAAGAGCTTATGTTTGGGAAATGTGTTTTCCCTGAATGCTTGTTGCCACTTGTTCACACCTCACATATACTGATGAGCCTGTCAAACTCCCTTCTTTGAGTTCAAAAACAAAAACCCTGTATTATCACCTATCTTGATGGACAACAACATAGAGCACATTAAATCTGAGATAATCAGATATGAACAGAATTATCATGGTGGAGTTAGTCAGAAAATGAAGAAACAGGATGATGCCATCTCTAGCCTCCTTCCTTCTTCCGCTTCTCAACAGTAAAAGCTGCTGTTTGGCTGCGATGTTATCTTTCTTAGCAGTTAATTTTCGGTTCAACAGCTCCCAGGAGCCAGAATGGTTAGCTGTTTTGGGGTCAGATCTTTTGCCTACGTGGGGGTAAGCTCATCTTTCAGTCCTTAGACAAGTCCGACATGTCAAATCTAGTTTGGGCTACTGTTGAAAAGAAAGTAAAAGATAAATATATTACCTTTAAAGATATTAGTTGAGAAAAAAATCAACAGGTGTTTACAGTTTTTTTTAACCGTCTGAAGGGGTAACCAACCTTCACAGCCCAGTCTTCACAAATTTGCAATCACAAGATAAAGCAATGTCTGCGTGGTTTTTGTTCTGTCAGTCTTGACTCAATCCACTCACTTGTGGAGATGGTGGTGCACACGGGCTTAGGCAGAGATGTGTCAACTGAAACCTAGATGCAACCTCAGAGACCTGGTGAAGCCTGCTATCTCTTCTCGTTTTTACTCACCAATGCCTCAACTCTTTCTCACTCCTTCTCTTGCTCTTTTTTTCTAATCAGGTGAGATTTTATCAAGCGTTCCCTGTCAGTAACCACTATGGGTTGTGAAATTTCAGTCGGCAAAGCGTGTGGGAACCACAGTATCAGTTGCGCTCATCTCGCCCAGCACCTTTACAGACACGTGGGCGGTTTCTGAAAAGGAGAGAAAAGCTTTACAAAGAGCATATCTGAGACTGGTTTAACACAAACTGTCAGGGGAAACACTTTCATACCCTATTCAAACTTTTCTTTCTCTTTTCTGTCCTTGTTTTCTTTGCACACAAACACTGCCAGCTTGCTCTGGCTCATCGCAAATTTCATTTGTGAAAAGTTATATTTTTGTGTGAATCAATTGGGCACAGATGTAGAGGAGATATTGGATGTGATAGCATGACAGCTTGGAAATTCCTATCGATCACACCATTCTTAGTCATTATTAAACCTTTGTAGGAAAAGCTGTAGCTAAATGATGTCCTATACCTCTGGGTCTACATTTATACTACATCAGAAGTATTCACTGTGACTATATTCTTCCACAGCTTAAACTGCTACTTTTCATTCAATATCACGATCAAAGTGATTCTTTCCACTTACAACAGAGCTCAGGGATTAGATTTCATGGTTCCAATAAATAGCACCCAGTATGGATGCAAAGTAATGCCCTGACTGCTACTGAGAACCATTCTTTCCATAGCAAAAAGATAACCTCCCTGCTGAAGTGATCTAGACAGGTGAATAAATGGTCTGTCACATGGATGGTACAATGCATGAGTGAAACTTCCCTTGTGGTTTTTCAGACATAATTGGTTAGAGATGCAGCAAAACATGGCTGGTGACCCTAATCAGATGATTTTTTTTTAGACTGGCCTTGACCAGTTGGTTATAAACTCAAGAACTGATCTTTTCCAAATAGTAAACACACCTTACCTAGCTGTTACCAGGTTGCAGTGACCACAAGAATCCTTGGTGTGAAATTTGTCAGAGGAAGCACAGAGATGGAAGAACTAAGGGAAGGGCATTTTCTACAGGGTCATGCATGCTGTTTATTCTGGCTCCTGCGACAGAGAGCTGTCTCTGGCGGGTGCAAGTCATACTTGACTTGAAAAGAAACTATCGGCATTAGTTTGTACCCGGCAAGGGGGCAAAAATTGACCCAGAGATGATTTTAGTAGTTACCAAGAAGGTTGATCGTATTACAGCAAAGACGCTCTGTTTTATCTTTCGAGCTTTCAACCTCTTCTTGCTATGGAACGTGCTGGTTTTGGAAACGTTTGCCTTATATCTGGTTTTCACATTGGATAATTATTGTCTCAGAATGAAGAGAACAGCTCAGGGACAACATCAAAAAAATCTACAACAGTTTCTTAAGTTTGTTTAAATAAGGGGCTTGCAGTTCATAGTAATGCCATTCCAAAGACATAATTACCTCATCAGAGAGGGAATATTTCTGAAGGCAAGCAAGCTGAAGCTTTGAAACCTTTCATATGGTGAGATTTTTTAACTCTGATGTTTTTCCTTGAACTCACCTTACCAAATATGTTAGCATAGCTTTGGTGGTGCTATCAGTTATGTCACAGGCACTTCAATGTAATAAAATGATGCTGTGGTCCCTCTGGCATGACTAATTTAGATTACCAGGTGACCATAAAAGAGGGGGTGCCTATGTGTGGGGGCCTGTAGGAATATTTATGTGATTTTTAAGGTGCATACTACCCGGCTTTGGGTGAGTGAGCAATTTTAATTCAATTTTAAATTTCTCTTTCAAATTGAGACAAGACCTTGAGCTCAGGCAGTTAAAATAAAGAAGGAGGTATCAAAGAACAAAGCCATCATTTTGGATTGGGAGGAGAGAGGAGTGGAAGTTCTCCCTGCCATCCATCACAGTGGCACTTCAATGATTGTCAAATAAGTAGCTCTGTCCAAACTAATCTTTTATCATTATGTTTGAATGAATCTATCTGGGGATCATATCATCTAGCACATGGGAGGGCCCTATCTCATATACATGATACAGAGAAGATATGGAAATGGAATACATGGTAGCAGAACGGTTTCACATAACTAGCTGGGATAGAAGTTCTCCACGTGAGCTGAGCACTCAGAGTTGGACATGGAAAAATGGACAGAATATTGCTGTTGGAACATTCTGTGAACTTTATGCAACACATTAGTTTTTTGTCTACTAAAACAAAGTCATTGAGCAACCCTTTAACAAAGCGCTAATTGGAAAATATGTTTATAAAGAAACCTTGGAAATGCTTGGAAATACCATATTCGTCATCCTTCAAATGTTTTTGAGTTACACTGGTAACTGTAATCACAACCCTTGCCTTCTTTCACAGTTTGTCATACTACAGCCATGAACTTCAATGTATTCTTTGAGATTTTAAGTGAAAGACTATCTCAAAGTATTTATTATTGTGATGCTGGAAGGAAAATGATGCAGAGGAATACATGTCACCCTGGAACTGCTGTGGCAACATAAGCAAAATATAAGCAATTTGGTCCAAAGAAAAAGTGAGTACCTAGATTTTGACTATAAACTTAGTCTTGGTGAAGGCCACAGTCCTGGTGGCTAGCCCCTTAGCAGTCTAGTGGACTGTGATCTCAGATCATAGCCCACATTTAGTTTTTTCGAATTTGTGTCTACTTTCTTGCTGTCTCGGCTATATGTTGTCTTACTAGGTCTATTTAAAAACTTTTACTGAATTCAGTTCAAAAATAACCCCTGAGGTCAGTGTTTATACAAATGGTGGAGAGCTTCATTTCAACAGATGACAGCAGGACCTGTTCTGCAGGTCGCTGCTGCAGGCAATTCGGCAATGGCGTGCAAAATCTTCTACTGTATTTTATCTGATTTAAAGTGATTGATAGAGAAGCAGCACTGTTATAACCCCCTAAAAAACTGATTCAAATTCAGTTCACTTTACCTTTCCTCTCCATGGCTGTGAACTATCTGACTGCTGAGATCGTGTTGAGATGTAGCAACTTCAATTTCCAAGTCAGACTTGCTGCATGAGGTGAGTTGGAGCGAACCAACTTAGAAGTGAGGGAGAGTTTGACTCAAATGATCACATATTTCTAATATTTTTGCTTCCTAGATTAAAAAACAAACAAGAATGAAACAAAAATTTCTAAATGTTTGTGGCTGCTGTGAGTGCTACAATTTTGCGGATAAAGCCATTTTAGTTTTATTTAAAGATTTTTGTTTGCATATTTTTAACACATCTGTCATGTTCCAGCAACTTCCCCAACTCTGCTTCCCACACCCTTGTATGGTTTTTAATATTTTTTTAAAATATAAATCTTAAAGCGTACATTTCTATCAGGCCTCCTTTACTCTGATGTCTCTAAATAAGCCATCTCAACCAATCACCTTTTGATATCACCTTATTAGTATATAGAGTCAACTTGTGTGTAAATTAATCTTAGTACAAACCCAACTGTTCAGTGCAGGTCTTACAAATGTGTTAGAGAGCATTAATGAAGCAACGGTATACTGAAGAACAAGGAACACAGCACACAGGTCAGGGAGAAGGTTGTGGAGAAGTGTAACGCACCGCTAAGTTAAAACTGTGTGACAAGCATTGAAGATTTTCCAGATCTAACAATAAGCCCATCCACCTAAACTGACTGGCTTATACAAATATACACGCTAATATTGATATTTGTAACTGCAAAACATTAAGAAAACCTATTTTTTTTGCACTTCCCAATTATTAACTGCCTTGTGTTTGTCTGTTACATAAAAGCCACATACAATACCTTTTTAAATTGTGGTTGTGATGTAATAAAATGTGGAAAAGTTCAAGGGGTACAAAAACTTTATCAAGGCAATGAACTGGCTCCAAAGCTAAGAGTAGAACTGAAATGTAAATAAGTGGGTAAAAACTCTGGCATGGAATTAAGAAGGCTGTGGAAGCAAAGCTGCTCAATCCATTCCCAAATTGTCAAGAGGCCTTCTCAAACACAAGACAGACCCACCTTAATCTCCTCTAATCATACTTAAGCATGAATGTGTTAGGGTGAGGTACAATTGAGGCCTTTTTTCTCATTCCTGGGATAAACCAGCTATAATCCAGAAATCTTTTTGGCCAAAACAAGATGAAATGTGCTACAGGGAGATCAGATGCGGAGCAGTGCAAACACCATGTAAGTAGGAGGAAACACACTCCCACATTGTTTACAACATGAAATACACACGATAATGAATTCAGGCAGCCAAATTTTAAAACGTACCAAAGAATAGAGTAACATCCATGATTGGTTATGATCAACCCTGTCACTTGTGACTCAGAAATTAAAATCACAAGCCTGATGTATGCGATTCCAGGAACCAAAATAATAATAATATTATTCGAGACGATGCATAACCAAGCAGTGGAATGATTACATTTGACTTGCAATGACCCCCCCCCCCGGCATAAGAAAACAACAGCTTGGAAAAACAAAAAGACATATTCCCAAAGGTAGCTTTGTTACTGCTGTAAATAAATCTCATCACTGTAGTGGAAAATGTTTTGATTTCATTGGAGTGTAGGAAATGAAAACAGTCCAACCCATCTGTCCCCTAAACTTGAGGACAGTGTGGGGTAAAAAGTGCACCTGTATCAATCCCAATGCTTTCAATCACATCATTACTAGTCAACCCCTTCTGGAAAAGGGAGCTGACACATTAGCAATAGGTAAACACATTTAAAAAGATCTGACGCAACGTAATGGAAGAAAAAACATCCGTATTTTTCAGGGGCCCTGGTGCTGTGCTGGGCTTTAGTCAGCCATTGTCTGGTGTCACCTAATTGGATCAAGTACGTGTGGAGAGCAGATGTGTATGGCAGACTGAGGTAAACACTGGGCCAGAAGATGCCAGAACTGAAATTGCTTTGAAAATTGTTTCTGGCTCCCAAGAATGACTTAGAAGTACAGCATAAAAGCACATTTGTTGCACAACGTGGACGGTAATCAACATTTCACTTTGGGTATGGATAAAAACTCCCTGGATTATTTTCTTTATTAAAGAGTGTAGAAGTAGATGAATTCAAAATAAACGTGTAAGGGACGGAAATATTGTTTCTATAGCACCATTCATACACAAGGTAATAAAAATATAATAAAAGGAACAGATGCAAATAAAATTACATTTGAAGCAAGAAATAGAAATAGAATAGAAATAGAAACAGTAAAATAGAAATGTAATAAAATATAAAAGGCTAAATGCACATTTAGAAGAATAAATAGCTAAGACCTGATACAAATTAAAATAAAATAACATTTGACCTTTATAGAAAAGCTGCACTGAACAGTAATGTTTTCCGTGTGGTTTAATGAAGCCATCAGTTTCTAAACATCTAATGTCTTACGCGGTTGATTACAGAGTTCAGGAGCATTAAAACTTGTATGCTCCTGGCTAGCAGTTATGGGTAGCATATGGATACGGAAATAAATGTGGGCTGAGAATGAACCCCAGATCAGATCTTTGTTTCCTCAGACGTGTAACTGGCAAATGTCACAAAGTTGTCCGCCAAGTAAGATCTGAACCAGTTTTAGCATGGTAACAAACAAATTCCACCCTATTTTCCAGTCTAATAATCAGCATGTTTTGGTCAACTGTGTCAAAGGCAGCACTGAGATTCAGTAAAGCTAAGATAATAGTTTTTGATGCATTTTTTATAAGGCACTCTTTGTGCTGTGGTGTAGTCAAAAAACTGACAACAAAGTACCGAAGAGATTCTTTTTATCAAAGGAGAGTAAATTCTCTCATTAACTGCGTTTTCATTGAACTTTGCAATTGCAGCATGCGAAGATTTAAAACAATACTAAGGGCTCAGCAAGGCACTGAACAGTGATGATCTAAGGTAAAGGATAAATTGCAGCTTTGAGAGTGAGAATTCCTGATCTAATTAAGAGATGGCAAAAGGTGTCATTGGGTTCTGACCAATTTCGCCCGGCACTTTTTTCTGCTTGCACTGACTTGTCGCTAAAGTGAGAAACATTAGCATGAACAAAGAAAAATGAAGAGAGACAGAAAGACAGCGAGGCACTACTTCCAATCAGGCATCTGCCTCCCCTACGACACAGCTCGATTTAACCTTGAAGAGTAATGAGATCTGACTTGCTTAAATGTTAGCATTCTTAAATCATCAGGAAGTGCCTCCGAGGAGCTGATAATCACTATGCCAAATTGCTGTGCTCGCTAATTTCATTTCTCCCCAGCATTTGCTAGCAGTTAGTGTTGATTATTCAAGAACAGGCATTTAATGCTGCCAGGTCCCAGGGGTGTGACATTAAAATGTAATAACTTGCAACATAAATGAAAACAAAAAACATTACTTTCCTCCCCCTGCAACTTTCTCCCCCCTTCTATTTTCTCCACCACCTTCCTCCCTCTTCACTCCCTCTCCATAGTGGGTGTTCGAATCTAATTCTCAGCCCATCTGGCAGGCATAATGAAGGCGGGTCGGGCTTGTGATGCCCTGCTGCCATGGTTCGACTGAGCAGGAGGTTAGCTGACAGATTGGGCCAGGATGAGTGGAGGGGAGTCGCAAAACCTACTGAGTGAGTAAGCCAGCCCAGTTAATCTCTCATGTGCCCCAGCATGAACGGGGCCAAGGCCGAGCACACGCTGCTCTGGTTGAGCATGGGGTCTAAAGTGTGGATGGTCAGGGGTAAAAGACTTGAGGATGATTGTCATATTAATGCCCTCTTCCTGAAATGTAGCTATTATATTTATCAAACTGACAATTAGCACAATAAGCGTTATCCTGAAGACTGAAAATAAAATCAGCTAAGCTACTAACAGTCAGAAAGAAGCTCACAGTTAAGCAATGATTAAAAGAATATACAGTGCCTTGCAAAGGGATGTGAATACATTTGGATGCACTGTATTACATTACATTCAAATCACATTAAAATCAAGGTATGTTTTTGGAATTTTATGTGATAAATAAACTAGTGCATTAATATAAACATGGTTTTAATTTAGTTTTTATGAGATTAGAAAAGTGTGATGTGAATATTCAGCCACACTTTTCTCTTATACCTCAAAATAAAATCCCGTGCAACAAAATGCCTTCAGAAGGAACCTAATTGGTAAAGGATCCATGTGCACCATTAAATCTGAATGTCAATAAAGCTGCTCTTTGCTTAGAAGTTGTTATTATATTAATGAAAATTAGTGAACAAACAACATCAAAGCAAAATATGGTGGTGGTAGCATAGGAAATCTTGTCCTCATCAGGGACAGGGAGATTGGTCACACTTGAGTCAAGTCAGAGGCAATCCTAGAAGAACACCTATTAGTGATTACATAAGACTCAGAGAATGGGGCAGATGTTCTCCTGCCCCGTTCATCCCTTACAGTGTAGTCAGAGCTACAATGGAATGGTTCAGATCAATGCTTGAAAATTGATTTTGCCCAGATGATATCCATCCAGTTTCACTGTTTTGTCTTCAGATGTGCGAAGCTGGTAGGTAGAGACATAATGCCAAAGACCTGCAAGTTTAATTGAAGCGAAGGTGGTTCTACAATGAATGAACCACTGTTGGCTGAATACAAATGCATTCTACACTTTAGATCATTATTTGTATATGTTGTTTGAACTCCATATCGTTCAAACGTCCTCTTAGGAATTATGCAAAACCTTTTTTTGGTCTATAACGAAACATTACAATAAAATTCACTGAATTACGGGGTTCTAAACTGAAAAAAATGTGAAAAAGTTGTTGAAAAAGATGTTGATCCCATGCTTGGTAATATTTAAAAAAACTCACTCACTCACTCACTCACTCACTCACTCACTCACTCACTCACTCACTCACTCACTCACTCACTCACTCACAAACAATGCAGCATAATCAATAGAATCAAACACGTGTGCCAAAAACTAGGTTAAAGGTCTTTTGGATCTTGAATGCTTGAGCAAGTGTTGACCAAAAAGAGCAGCATATGGGGGCTGCCTGTGTTAGACACTGGAAACCTACAAGCAATTATGATTAAGCTCCTTTATTTAACCATGAACTGCTCTCCAATCTCTACAATCTGTCTGCTGTGTATAAAGGCATGTAGTGGCAGAGCAGCCAAAACCCTGATGATAGATATCCGGTTGTTAACGCCTATATATTTATTAGGACAAGTGTTTACACAGACAAAAATTCGGATTTTATGGGACATGATTTTGTTAACTAATCAATGAGCAGTTAAAGGATATCTAGCTTAATATTGCTACTTAGCAGTCTATTACAGTTTACTTAGAGTCACAACGTAGCCAGAGCTTAAGAGAGGCATATGCAAAAGAGAAAGAACAAAAATCAGAATGTCT
This sequence comes from Characodon lateralis, assembly GCA_036250325.1. Lineage (NCBI taxonomy): Eukaryota > Metazoa > Chordata > Actinopteri > Cyprinodontiformes > Goodeidae > Characodon > Characodon lateralis. The sequence continues at coordinate 28,005 of JAHUTJ010016756.1, forward strand.
GTCAAAGATCTGCAACATAGAAGGATGGCTGATAGAATCAGCAGGCATGCTTAAGCTGTGTTCTGGACTCTAAAGAAACCCCAACACTGTCATTAACAGTTACTCTACTCATAAACACACCAGCATCGGCTGGAGGTATAATTGCCCCTGCTCTCCTGTAAACTTATTCTTTGCCTGCTGTTGCTGTCAGACACCTTCTCCACAGAAAGAGAAGGAGAGACAGCGTGAGCGACAAAGAGGCGCAGGGGGAGGAGGGGAAGTGGTACATTTGTGAGTGGCAGAGCTGGAGCAGGGTAGGTGTTGCTCATGTATTGTCAGATACAAGTAAAGCAAAGTAACAAGGGTTGTGTAGAGAGAGAAAATGAGAAAACACATGCCAGAAAATCAAATGCAAGTGTGTTACTCCTAAAATCCCAAGAGCAAGGCTTAGGGGCTCCGATGTAGAAAAAAATCGTGTTCTTTTTCGTGGAGTGATTAGAAGGAGAGTGGCAGAACATGACCTACTTAGTAGAACTTCTTTTACAGTACAGGTTTCGCAAACGTTATTCACACAGGCAGAGTTCGGTAAGTGGGGGGAAACTAAACCACCAAAACTTGATTTATAGCAACATTAAAGCAGCAGCAGAAGCTGTAATAACTGCTATGAGGTGCAGATGCAAAAATACATCAAAACATGCATGCCTTTAAAAGGAGCCTACAGATTGTGGTAAGTGGTGTGAATATGGCTGAAAAGCGATGGAGTACAGAAAAGAAAAAAAAAAAAAAAACTTAACCAGGTTTTCCTTTGTATTTGAGAGAAAAGAGCAAAATGTTTTCTTTTTCTGTGCTGCTAAAACCCCACATTAGAAATTCACAGAGACAAAGAAAAGGCAACATGTTAACTCTGCTGTAGAAATGGGCCTGCCTCCAGCTATTCTTAATTTCAGGCTATGTTTGTGCAGTGTTTTGGAGCTCTTGTGGGCTTGCAGGAAGCCCGCAGGCCTTTTGTCTCATCTGTAGAGGTGGTTTTTGCCTGTTGCTCGGAGCGATCTGTTGGTGTGTGCCTTTTGTTCTACCTCACCAAGCAAGATTTGGTCACAGGTTGCAGATTACAGGCAACAGAGTCATCACAGACACACTGCTGCTTGTTTCATCTAAAGCTACAGTTTGTGCCTGGGAGAAAGGCAGGTAGACACTGTTTTAAACAAGTAGAGCACTGTGCATTATCTCAAACAAGATATATGCATTCTGGTAGGTTGGTTTGAATTATAAATGGATGGATGGATGGATGGATGGATGGATGGATGGATGGATGGATGGATAAACAGGACCATTCAAACACTGCTATTCCATACGGTTTTCTTTTTTCATACCTACCCAGACATGAAAATTATCTAAATGAAATGTCATTTTTCGCAGACTTTTCCACAATGTGTAGGAACTATGCATCAAGTTGAACTTGAAAGTGAGACACAATCAAGCAGAAGCAGATTAGATAGGACAGAGGCCCAACTCGTTATAAACAGAAGCATAATAGGCAAGGCTTTCCCTCGCTTCACGGCTGAAGGTGCCAGTTTACATACATTTGAATGAGAACCGTGTGAAACAGTCAGCCTCTGAATTTAGTGTGAACTGTTTGTTCGCGGACAGCAATTAAAATCCAAAAAACTTTTATTGTCAAGGTGGGGTTTTGGATCGGACCAAAGTGCAGACAATAGCTTGGCAGCCGCATCTTAGTAGTTTTTTTGTTTATTCTCAATGATCAAAAACTTACAAAACACTGCAGGAACTCATGGACAAATGTAGGATCCATTTCCAAGCGAAGCATAAACATAGCATAGTCATGGTAGGGAACGGGGTTTTGACGAACAGGAACCAGCAACAAACAATGACAGAAAACCAACTAATATACTGAGGAATAACAAAGGGCAGGCAATCAGAGAAAACAGGGAACAGGTGTGACAAGGAGGCAGGGAAGCAGAAGGAACAGGTGAAACAAATACAAAGGCTGAGGATGGGCAAAGTAACTAATAAACAATAAACAGAAACACAGACCAAGCAAACCTATAGACAAAGATAAATAATAAAATGGGGAATAAGAAAACTAGAATAATCATGAACTAAAGTAAACAGAGAAACTACAGGGAACATAGGAACGACAATAACAACCTATGAACAAAAAAAGAACCCATAAAGAAAACAAACCTAACCACACTGACTGAATTAACTGGAAAGGAAACAGAAAAAAAACTAGTAAACAAGAGTGCCAAGGAACAAATAATAAAACATAAATAAAAACAAAGACACTAAAAGAGAAATTAAACTACAGAATCCACGGAAGACAAAGAACTATAATAATTACAATATTATTAATAATGATGCTAATAATAATAATAATAATAATAATAATAATAATAATAATAATAATAAAACATACAAAGTAAGAAAACAACCATAAAGGAACTTAAGAAGGAAAACACTAGGAGGCGGTAGAGGGAGAAAAAGAACTACTAAACATGATACAAAAACCAAAATAGAAACATCTAAGCAAAAGGTAAACAAACACAAAGCCACAAGCAACTCCAAAAATGTCACACCCTGACATTTATGATGTGAAACATGTCATGTGAAACTGCAGAGACAAAAACTGCAGCATGGTCCATTCCTTTCAGAAGCTTGCATTCCCTGTAAGGAAGGTTTATGGCAATTTCACAAATCTATGGAAATCTCATCCCACAATTCACAGGAGGATTTCTCTCCCTTCTGTCTGCAAATGGTGGGCTGCCACTGCATTCATTCCTGGTTCTCAGATAGATGTTTGTAATTGGAGCTCTAATTTATGATCGGGCCTCGGTGCAGGATAATGATATGGAGCATTGTAATTTGCTGATGCAAATTGTACGTTATAATGGGGAGCCATAAAAGCCTCAGCATCATCTCAGAGACTTGCCAAACACCCTGAGCGTTCATTACAACCCTCATTAAAACATCCATGTCAGCACTGGGAGCTCTTACAAATGGAAGGAGCATGTAATTGCTGCTTGATTGTGGTATATGTAACATATGATAAAGTGGAATTACCACTTTATTTGTCTACGGTGTCCGTGAAACTTAATGGTGAGAGAGCCTGCGGTAAACAAATCCTTAGAGCACAGTTTGATTGTTACATTATAGGCCTATTTGTTTAAAGTGGGGCAAATGTGAGTTAGGGGAGAACGCATCCAGGACAAACTAAGAATCATGATAATCAAGGCTCGGCTTATGGGGATAAAAGTAATGCTTTTACCAATGAGAGCCTGCATTTCATTTGGACTAACTTTACCATGGGTGATAGCAGGGAACTTCATGTGGGAATACATTAACTGGATTTAATATGAGGAAAGGTCATTATTGCTCTTCTTTCTTACTAGGAACAAAAGCCATCATCATGAATTAAATCTTAGGGCGCTAGAATTGGTTTAATACAGCGAAGTCACCTTCAAAAAACATCTGTATTAATGTATGTTTAGCCAACAGGACATAGTGTTCTACAGGGGTGTAACAGTACATTCAGCTTATGAGATGATCCACAGTGTTATGTTCACAAGACAAAACAAGGTTTTAACATAATTTTTGTGAAAATAATCTTTTTTATTGTTTTGATGAAAATAGAGTAGGGCAAAACACATTGATTGATGTGCTTCAAGTGACACCTTTAACACTGGAGATTGGAAGCCTCCGAACAGATCAGTGGATTTTAGCCAAATGCAAGTATCAATTTATACCAGCAGGTGGCGTGCCCTACCATAAGAAACAAATAAATTACTTAATATCCCAAAATGAATTTACTATATTGTAAAATGCTCATAATCATTTGCACGACTACAATATATTAGCTTAGCATTCCTTCTTTATATCTTCACTTAAACTAGATTTCTCACCAGAATGTCGGGGTCTGAGAGTTTGCTGTTTGTTTGCGTTTACCTGCTTGGTCTCTAGATGGTGTTGGAGCTCACAGGTGCAGAGGTGACAGGTGTGTCGCATTGACTGATTACCTGGAGGTGTATTTAAACTGGAAGCTGCCAGCACTTTGTTGCCTGAATATCAGTGGTAACAGATTCTCACCAAGCTTAAGCTCTTGTCTGTAGCTTTCCTTTTTCTCGAGTGCTTTGACTAATTCAAGTGGGTTCTCCTTCCCAGGTTGTTTCTAGACCTGGCTGAGTTCAGGTTTGTTTCCAGACTCTGCTTAAAGAGTGTTCTCTGGCTTCTGGACAAAGATCATCTCCTGATCTCCGGACAAGAACACAATACTGGATCTGAGTTTCTGAAGAACCATCTTCAAGTGTCTACCCCCAACTTATCCTGGAGAGACTTACCTCCTCAGAACAGCTCCTGTGTTGCTCTCCCAGACCCCGCATCTCTATGTATCATGACCTTAGACAAGTTTTTAGTAAAACCAAAGCTTTGTCCTTACCACCTCACATACCGTGCGACTGCACTATAGACCTTCTCCCAGAGGCCCCTCTCCCGTCTAGCTGACTCTATAATATCTCTCAACCCGAGTATCGGACTATGGAAAAGTACATTAACGAGTTCTTGGCACCGGGTATAATTCGCCACTCTTCGTCCTCTTTGGGAGCTGGGTTTTTCTTTGTGGGTCATAAAGATGGGTCTCTGCATCCCTGTATTGACTACAGGGGTTTAAACCAGATCACTGTCAAAAACAAATATCCTCTCCCTCTCATTGCCTCTGCTTTCGAACCAGTACATGGTTCAACCATATTCACCAAATTAGATTTCAGAAATGCTTATCACCTAGTCAGAATCCGCCAGGGGGATGAGCGGAAGACGGCCTTCAAAACACCTCTTGGACATTTTAAATACTTGGTAATCCCTTTCGGTCTTTGCAATGTACCAGTAGTTTTTCAGGCCTTAGTTGATGATGTTCTCAGAGACTTTCTGAACAGTTTTGTTTTTGTTTATCTGGACGATATTCTGATCTATTAGAACATTAGAACATTGAAGAGCACCGTCATCATGTCCGCCTAGTCCTTCAATGGCTTCTGGAGAACTGCCTTTTTGTAAAAGCCAAAAAATGTGAGTTTCATCAGTCTTCTGTTACATTTCTGGGTTTCATCCTAGAGGGTGGACAGGTTCGCTCAGACCCTGAGAAATTAAAGGCAGGTTTCGATTGGCCAGTCCCTGATTCCCTTAAAGAGCTACAGGCTTTTTTGGGTTTTGCCAATTTTTATCGGAGGTTTATAAGAAACTACAATTAGACAGCTGCTACTCTTACTGGCTGGATCTCCACTAAGATCACTTTTGCCTGGACACCGGAAGCTGACAATGTATTTCAGACTTTGAAGGAGAAGTTTTCTAGAGCTCCCATCCTGATCCCTCGAAACAATTTGTATTGGAGGTCGATGCTTCTGACACAGGAGTGGAGGCAGTGTTGTCGCAGTACTCACAGACTGATAAAAAACTACACCCCTGTGCTCTCTACTCTCGCCGGCTCAGCTGTGCTGAGAAAAACTATGATGTAGGTGACAAGGAACTCTTAGCCGTCAAGCTGGCTCTGGAGGAATGGCATCACTGGCTAGAGGGGGCAGGACAGATCACAAGAATTTAGCTTACCTACAGTCAGCCAAACGGCTAAATCCTCGCCAGTAACGTTGGTCTTTGTTTTTATCCCGTTTTAATCTGTCCATCTCTTACAGACCAGGCTCCAAGAAAACTAAACCAGACGCCTTATCCAGACAATTTTCCTCAGACGATTCTGAGAGGGAACCTGCACCCATTCTGCCTCCCAATTGGACTATTGGTTCCCTTACATGGGAGATAGAACTTGTCACCCAAGTTCAATGCGACGAGTCCGATCTGGTAACTGGGCCCCCAAACCGAACCTTTGTACCCTTGACTGTCCGTTCACGACTGATCCACTGGTTTCACACAGCCAAGTTTTCAGCCCATCCCGAAGTTAGCAGAACCACAGCGTTGATCTCCAGATCATTTTGGTGGCCGTCTCTTCACCGAGATGTGAGAGAGTATGTTCAGACTTGCACTGTCTGCCCTAGGAATAAATTCACTAATCAACCACCTGCTGGAGTCCTCCAACCCCTCAGCATTCCTAGATGGACCAGGTCCCATATCGCTCTGGACTTTGTGACTGGACTCCCGACCTCGAAGGGCATGACCACCATCTTAACCATAGTTGACCATTTTTCAGCTACCATCCTCCCTCCAAACTGCACAGGTACTCATAAAACACATCTTCAGATTACATGGTATTCCCCAAGACATACTCTCGCACCGCAGACCTCAGTTTATTTTACAGGTGTGGAAGCAATTCTGTTTAGCTCATGGGACTAAAGTGTCACTAACTTCTGATTATAATCCACAGTCAAACGGACAGACCGAGAGAATGAATCAACATTTGGAATCCGCTCTCAGATGCCTCTCATGTCTCCTCAGCTACCGGTCTCTCTCCCTTCGAAGCTTTCATCGGCTACCAACCACCTCTGTTCTCGGCTGATGAGAGAGACATTGCAGTAACTTCTGTCCGTCACCACATCCGTTGCTGCAAACACATCTGGGAGTCCACCATTCACGCCCTCCAACACACAGCAGTACAAAATAAGCGATTCACGGATAGACGACACAGACCCGCTCCTAAGTATCATCTCGGTCAGAAGGTTTGGCTTTCACGTACATCTGCATCTGCCCTCAAGTCTTCGAGTTCACCCCGCGTTTCACGTTTCTCAAGTCAAACCCATCATGACCATCCAGCTCAAGTCATAAGCAAACCCTGTCCACCCCCCAATGAGCTCTCACATAAGTACCTCCACCCTATGCTTCACACTATCATCCCATACTCCACACACAATACTGGATCTGAGTTTCTAAATAACCATCTTCAAGTGTCTAACCCCAACTTATCCTGGAGAGACCTACCTCCTCACAACAGCTCCTGTGTTGCGCTCCCAGACCCCGCATCTCTCATCCCTCTGGCGGTTCAGTTCCCACTCTTTGTAAGCATAGTAACCAGCTGGCTTAAAAATGACTGTTTATTTGCTCTGGACTTACCTTTTCTTCTATTTTCTGTGCAAGTGATTTCCCGGTCCAGGATCTCAAACCCATCTCACTCCTGTGAAAATAAAACTCTTAAACTTTCAGTGAATCCCCTGAGTGTATTTCTGGATGTGGGTCAGATCAGTACCAAAAACTATGACACAGAACTTTTCTAATAATAACGAGATTGTGGGTCATATATTTATTTACTAGCCTCCAAAATGGATCTTTCCTTGTGCATTCTGAATGATATTCCCTTCAAAAATGATGCAACAATACAAGAATAGAAGAACTACTGAAGCAGAAGAAGAAAATGAAAAGCAGCTAAAGAGCTGGAATGTAATGATATTAATTTTTAATCAGGAGCGTCAATGCCAGCCTGGGAATGCTCTATCACTTCGTAAACACAACAGGGCAAGTCAGGAACTACTTCCTTTCTTACTTCAAAATAAAAGTCTTAAAAATTTATAAGATTGTCAAGCTTAACTCTTCATGACCGGCGGGAGCGCCGGCGCCTCCATTTGCATATCTATTTTTAAACGCCTGTAGAATACACCAAATAAGCTAGAAGAATACTTTTTTTTTTTGCAAATGAAACCGGAGAATTCAACTTAAATATTCTACTCGCCACGTGTCCCAGAGCACAATTTTTATTTTCCAGAAACTGTCGAGAAATCCAGTACAAAAAAAAAAAAAACAATCAAAAAACCAACATTAAAATCCAGACCAAAGTGTACTTCCTACATCGGAATATGCGTGATGACATTGGTGGATGAACTATCACATGGTTTTCTTTCACACCAATGTCCTCAACAACCGGAAGTGATGTCATTTCCTGGGTGATTTTTCCTGGGAGTGGTCTTTTTTTCCCCAGTTGTAGTTTTTTTGCGGTAAACTTCCATTGCACTTTCACTTTCGTTGTTTTTTGCACTTTTTATTGTTTGAAGATGGTCTTATGAACATATATGTGTGCTCATAGATATCTGGCACACTTAGAGATTTAATTACACTTCAGTAAATAGTTTATTTTGATATAGATATTATCTTTTCTCAAACTGTTCACAATGTACATTTTATGTTAATTTTTGTCTCTGTTCATAAAAATTTGTGTATTTCAAAAATGAAGTTATGGAAACACTCCAAATAAATTTCCTGTGGTTTGAAGGGGTTTTGTGCAACTTTTTTATATTGCTATATTTGAGGGATACAGCTATGAAATTTCTGTATTTAGGAAAATATGTGCAAAAAAAAAAAAAAAAAAATTTTTAATTTTTGTGGTGGTTAATTTCACTTTTTTTGGAATTTACTTACTTAATATGGAGTTATTATATACAAAGTGTTAAAATTTAGGATTTAAGGGTTGTATTGATGTATAGCAAATTGAAATGTTCCAAAAAATGGCTCTACAGCATGTACAAATGTAAAAATATGCTCTGGCAAACTTGTTCTATGGTAGGTCATAAAGGGTTAAAGGACTTGGCTTCATATCTGAGGCTCATCATTATAGTTTAGTTAGTTGATCGGACAAAGCCTCATGCTGACAGCAACTTGATAGCACTTGGTGAGAAAGACTTCACTGTAAAAAGAAATATTGTACTGTGGTGGCACCAGGACAATCAGACACAAGGGCACAATTGAGGTGGACAATGACAATAAATCTATTGGTCTTCCCACTGTCACTCCCTCCTTCCTAGAGAGTCTTAAATGCATCATTTTTATGATGTTAAACTACCAGCTTTGAAAAAAGAACACAAGTATTTTATTTTTTTACTCAGTTGTGTAAATATAAATGAATGTTTTTTTTCTGCTGCAGAGTGAACTACTTTTTAACATTTAATTGCAAATCCTCTCAGTCTAATTTCCTATATGGCAGCAGCATAAAAAAAAAACTAGGAATGTCAGCAGAATAATATTTGCTTAAGAGTTTTGTGCCATGACAAATTATGATGTTTGACAAAGCTTAAATTAAACTTTAATATGAAACTTGAATAATACATCCTGGTCAATATTTACAATTAGAGACACTAAAATAGTGGGAAAAAAAGTGTTTAGAACACACTTTTTTTATTTTTTGTATATAACAAACATGAATATTAACCTCAGCTAACAGCATTAGGTTAACATGACATATAAGATTAGAGTATTAAAAAATATTTAATAGAGAAATGTGGTATTAATGAAAATCATGCTTTATACCTTCTTAAAGCTTGTTATTTTGAAAATTTACCTTTATATCTTACCTTTATCTGCATATATATACATATATACATATATACATACATATACATATATATATATACATACATACATATATATATATATATACATACATACATACACATATATATATATATATATATATATATATATATATATATATATATATATATACATACATACATACATATATATATATACATACATACACACATATACATACATACATACA
>JAHUTJ010016757.1:0-37440 GCA_036250325.1 Characodon lateralis
TTTTTTGTTCAGTATATAATTACACATGTGTTAATTCATAGTTTTGATGCCTTCAGTGTGAAGCTACAATATTCATAGTCATGAAAATAAAGACAACTCTTTGAATGGGAAGGTGTGTCCAAATTTTTGGTCTGTACTGTATGTCTGGTGAAAGAGCTACGTCCAGAGACTGGAGGAATTCCTACATCCTGTGTTTAGCATTATTGTTGTCTGGACCTTAATTCATCCTAAGGCAGAGTTCATGTTTGTGAAAGGAGGGAAAAGGGGTGGGGGCCCAAACATTTCAGGGATAAAATGTCCGGACCCTCACTCACTTTCCCTGAACCTCCACAAGATGGTGGAGCTTTGACCAACCCTGCTCACAGGCCTGTAAACTCTCCAGGTGGAATAAATCTCAGCATGGAGTCTTAACACTGTCCGGGAGACAAACACCAGGCAACAGTAGGTTCAGCGACCACCCTTAAAACAATCCTAGGAGAATGAGGTGTTCCATTTGGCTGATCACTGTACATGGTTAAGTTGTGCATCAGTTTCTGAGAACTTTCAAGGATACCTGTATTGTTTCCTCCACTGCTGCATAAGCTGACCCAAACAAACAAATCCAACATATTTTGAGACAATAAGTGAGCTCCAATGGGCTGCTTACATCATTTTGTGCTTGTCATTTCTCTCTTTGTAGTGGAAGTTTATCTCACTTCTCATTTTCAGTTAGCCACATCAGCATGGCTCCCTTTCAGCCTGAAATCCAAGAGGAAATGACCCTCCAATTAGAGAAAGCAGAAGATGATTTCTAGGTCCTCTTTTTATTATGGCGAAATATGAAACCGTAGGAGACAAAGGGAGAAACACCACAGTGTGGTCACTTTCACTTCCACCTTAGGGATTTCAGCTGCAGAGCTGCCTGTGTCGCTTTTTCCTCCTCCATCATTACACATCCTTCGGTCTGTTGACACATGCAGAGTAGCACAAGGATCGCACAGCCTCTACTTAAACGTCACTGTGTTCCTGTGCACTGAACATTAAATCCCTAGAAACCTGAGAGCCTGAACCGAGAGAGGCTGCGTTCTTTCCTGAGATAGCGCAGTGCACCGAGCAGGTCATGCAGACGTGGATGGAAACAAGCAGAGAAGACAAATGTAAGGAACAGATTCAAGTAAAGTGAAAATAGATAAACAGCTCTGAAGGCTTGATTAATTCTCCATTATGGCAGGAGGATCTTAGAAACGTCTGCAGATCTAAGCTGTTCTGCAGAGGGCAAGTCCAACAGAGGACAATGATCAACATGAAGTCAAAATATTCAGCAAATTACTAACCTTTACATTTCATCCTAAAAGGCTTTTTTAACATAAACACACACATACAAAAAATCAACTCAGAGAGTCACAAAGAGATACTTGGAACAACAAGAGAAACAGAGTTAGAACTAATCATGTGGCAAACAGACAGACCAGTGATCCTGAAAAGCTTTTCCAGAGGACACAGACTGCACCCACCACTCCCCTGTTTCGACATATTCACATTCTAACAAGGCATTTCAATTCAGTGAAAACCCGTTAAAACTGAAACTCCTTTGTTCAGTTGTTTTGGGGTTTACAAGAAGCAATGTTAGACAGCATAATTTGCGGTGTATACACAGCTGTATTATGGATTGTGCACATGATTTTGTTGATCTAGGGCCTCTGGGTTTTCCCCTTACAATCTAACTGTTATAACCCAGTTGAACACACAATGAAAATCATGGCCATACTGGTACCTGTAGCTGCCTTTAGTCTGTGGCATATCACCTGCTCTGTGAGCTGTGCTCAGATATCTTCAGACAGCTGGTCCATGTGAGAGTCAAACTTTAATGAAAGCAGCAAATCTGGAGTCATTACAGCATATGTTTTCAAAGAAAAATGATACGTTTTTTTCATCCTCCCACGATGTTTATCAGTTGGTCATATAAAAACAGGATAACCTTACTCTAGTATTTTAGCCAATTTTACTGCATTAAAACATTATCTGGAGAAGCAATATGTGAGTTTATTGAAAAATATAGCTATGTGTCAAACCAGATATATTTTTAGAAACAAAAAAATCAGATTAGGAATGTTTCAGGGGATGCTTTGACAGAACATTGTGGTAACTTCCTCCACCGAGTTTACCTGTGGTGGAGTAGGTCAGTCAAGCTGCAAAAAAAAAAAAGAACCCTGCTAGGACAAAGTATAGCTCTCTGTCCAAACAAACAGGACTGCAATGTCCTGAACATCATAGGTAAGTGAGTTAAGTTGGACACCATCACAATACAAAACAGTTTGTAATACTGATGAAACGCACCTCAAAGCAAGAACAGTATCAAACTGAAAGTGTCTGCAAATGTCTAACCTTCAAAGGCTTGACTTGCTATCCTGGAAAAAAAAAACAACTTCCAAATCCCGGAGCATTTTTACCAGCTACCACACATGTAAACAGCATTAACAGAGTTTACATTACGGTTTAAGTTCCGCCAAGCTTAGAGTATATCAGCAGAGGCCAAATTCCTAACATTTCTCCCTCTTTGTGGCCAAGCGACATTTACATCATCTGATGCCATCAGACCTTTGGCATTAGGGCTTCTTACTGAAAACTGAGTGATGTACCCAGGAAATGACTGCAGAGATGGCCCTCTGATGTAACCTCGGAGGCTAAGGAGGGAACAGAAAAGGAAGTGTGAAGAAAGCTTCGGGTCAAGGATCTCACCTTAACAAGATTAGTGTTAATAGTTCCAGTTATTGAAACACTGCAAAAACAAGATTTACATTGGTAGATTTAGATTAAAACCTAGATGAGGAAGACAAATATCTGGTTCAATTCCCACAGTCAGTAATTTGGACTTCTTCCATTCTCCCAACTAATAAATAAAGTTTTCCTTTGTGTTTTCTCAGTTTTAGAAAAAAGGGTATTTCCCAAATTTAAAAAAAGCTTCTTTAGAGAGAGTCACATTAAGAATATTTGTACCATTATAAAGAATGTAGAAATGTAGCGCTACAACATCAGCTCTCAACCACAAAAATTTAATTTTCTTTTACTGGGAAACACTTCAAACACAATTTTCTTTTACTGAAAGCAAATTTCCAATGATTATCCCTGGTCTGCATGTTACCATGGCAACAGCCTTGGCTCAGCCATTTTCTCTGCCCTCCGAGTCCAATCCTGCACAGATTAGATAGGACCATCAAACAGAAAGAGCTGAATCCTCCAAGGATTATATCTCCGTAACAGAAACTGTGACAAACTCTCAGCTCAGGATCCAGACTGAAGCCGACCTTCCAAACAACTCAATCGATGTTTTCCTTTAGGTTTTTTTTATCCTAAACGTTGTCTGCTGACCAAGACTTAATATTTAGATGCATGCATGATGACATTTTAAAGACCTCTAGAAATGTGCACCAGTCTACGCACAGGCCCCGAGGGAGGACAGGAACGCTGTTTGAGTGTCTATGTGTGTGTGCATTGGTGGAGATATCAATGACACCGGATTAGGTACACTTCATTTAGTACCAAGAATGCCTCCACTAGGCCAACCGAATCTCCCAAAGAGGATAAGCCTGAGGGCACGAGACAAGAAACAAGAGACGGACACACACACCACCGTCATCATTACAGCTTTCACTGCCGTGCTTTAGCAGAGAGTTGACTACATTCTGTCCGGCTTAATGCAAACATGTTAAGATGACTAGTACAAAAGACAGGTAATTCTCCTATGATAACACCCTCATCAATACATGATGTTTGCATGGGGTGTGAAATTGAGAGCAAGTCTGTTTTATCGAGCGATGCAGCAGAGACATGGAGAAAAGGTTCCATCGTATCCATTGCATCCGCTTTACTGCATGCTCCTCCAAAAACGAGAGACACAGCTTTAGAAAATAGACAATCAGATGTGGTCGGCTAAATATTCACCTGTTTGCCCCTTCTGAGTGGGTTAATTTTCCGCACCTACCTCTGGAAAGTAGCAGTAGTAACAGAGACGCTAAGCTCTCTAAACTTCCTTTTAAGCTCTACCACAAACTCTGACCACAGTCACACTCACACACACACAAACACACACAATTCAGGTAAATAGAGCACATAGTGCGTCATCTTAGGCAGCTGAGAGAGCTGCTAAAGAAAACATCAAAACATCAAACCTGCAGCAGACCATCAAGATCAGTTTTTACCTTTGCAAACTGGTGATTATGTTCAAATTTACGTTACACACACTGCTCGGTAAAAACACACACACACACACACACACACACACAACTGCAAACATCTCAGAGGCATCAACAAAAACTCTGCAAGTAGTCAGTTTCATCTTTAGATTCCTTAAAATTGCACCACTTCCTTTTTATGACAGTTACATCAGCAATTTACCTCTAATACAATCGGTTTTGAATACAGTACCTTGGAGAAGTATTCATACCCCAGGAGCATTTAACGAGGATTATGTGTGACAGACCAACACAAAGTGTGTATGACTGTTAAATGGAAGTGCAATGTAACATAATTTTCAACATTTTTATAAAGACAAATCAGGAAAGCATAGCCTGAATTTCAATTTATTTGCAATAATAGCTGCAATCCCTGCAAAACAGAAGCATTTCTGCAGCATAATGCAGCCACCAACCATGTTTCCCTGTGGGAATGGTGTGTTCAGAGGTTGGCTTCATGGCTTGTGGCAAATTGTAAACAAGATTTTGATGTCTTTCTCTCAACAGTGGCCTTCTTCTTGATACTCTTCTACAAAGGCCAGGTTTGGAGAGACCCTGACTGATAGTCCTTCAGTCAACAGATTCCTCTAGAGTTGCCATAGGCCTCGTAGCTGCTTTTTCTGATAAAAAAAAAAAAAAAAAAAAACTACACACACGTGGAATGGTGCAACTGGTTGCACTAGATTTTATTTAGGGCGTTCAAATTAAAGAGGGCTGAATGTTTTTGCAAGCCTCCGGTTTTTATTTGTAAATAAATTAGATCAATCTCTGTGCTGGTCTTTTGCATAAATTGCCAATAAAAACATTAAGGTCAGTGGATAAAACAAGACAAAATATTAAAAGCTCCAGACGTAGAAATACTTTTATGAAGGAGTGCAATAGAGATCCAAGGTGGTCAAAATATAAACTGTTTTCAGGTATAACGGTTAAAGGACAGTCACCTTTTACAGATATCTATCAGGCTAATGAACATTCAGGCACGTTAAAGATTTTATCCCTTTACCAAACATCATGAAAACAAAAGGCATGTCTAATCACAAACACACACACAAGGCAATCCAGACATGCAGCACAGACGCAGTCTCCCCTCCCCCCCCTTCACGTTGGCTGCCCTCCTTGGGTCTGCCCCCCCATCCAGCCACCAAATCCAGTTAAAGGCCACTGTGCCACTTGCTGATTGTTTTCTCACCAGCAGCAGATGCTCTGCCTCCTTTCTGTGGCTGCAGAACCTAATCAGCTGTCAGCGGGCGCGCAAAGGGACAGAAGGGGTCAGGAAATTTAAATTATTCCTTCTCTGATGAACATATCCAGGCTCTCTCGTATCTCAGTGTAAAGCCTGGGGAGGAGAAGACTTCACAGAGACACATTATTCTGGACAGATGTGTCAGGCTTTGGCTGCATTACCTCATGCGTTCTCAAAAGAGAAACAAGGGCAACACCCCACGTACACAGGTAACAGGCCCATCTATAGTGACAAAGTGATGGTTTTACACCACTGCATTAACATTTAAAAAGCTGGGACTAAAATTAGTTTCAAATGATGTGACAAGACAAATGATCCTTTAAGGCTCAGAGGGTGAAACACTCGTAATCAGGCATGGAAAAGTTACTGTCATGGTAAAGCAAGAACTCGAAGATCTCATACCAGAACCCAAATGCCCACTCACATGAAGACCCAAAGTTCTGAATGCAACATTTAAAATCGGGAACATTATAACCGAGTACAGCAGGATAAGGTGGTAAATTGGAAAGAAGGTATGCTGGGGTTATCAAAAATGGCAACGAATATCATACATCATCAAGAACCCACTTGCTATATTTTCTCAACAGCGACACCAACTGTTCAAAAGAGTAATGGCGAAAGGTGAAAACAGCCACGCCGCCATGGCTAAACTACAGCCGCTAGCCAGATAAAAACATTTAAAAGTATCTTTAATGGGAGAACGCAAGCTATCTGAAGAACATGGCATTGGTTTTATTACCTCGCAAACAGTTTATCAAAGTGTAGGAGGCATCAGAAGCTAATAAGAGGTAAACAACCCGGGAAAGAATCAGGCAGGGACAGGAAGTCTCTAAAGAAGAAAAAGCATAGTTGACCTGATATTAGGTGGAGCATCAGGTCCATTTTAAGAATAATACTAATATTAATTTCTCATGAACCAATATTGCCTTGTCTTGTGAGCTGAATGTGTTTCTGTACCTCTAATAACTACTAAAGTAGAAGATAATCTAATATATAGCAATGAAGCAAACCGGCTGTCGCTTTAGCAAATAAAGAATGCATAAAGACATGAGTCAACATAAGAGTTGAACATCAGAACGAGCAGGACTGAAATTAGGTATTAGTACTTTATTCCAAACAAATGATTTCTGCTGAACGCCAAAAGGAATGAGACATGATCATGAATATCTGTTCTTAGTGGTTGTGTGTCCATGTATGTGTGTGTGTGTGTGTGTGTGTGTGCGTGTGTGTGTGTGTGTGTGTGTGTACCAACAACTTCATTTACACTCATGTAGCTACAGCAGGCCAGCTTTCGCACCCTGCTCCAACTAAATGAAACCCAACAGTGCTCAACCTGACAAGCTTTTTAAATCTACAACACACACGCTGTACTGCCACTGTCACATACCTACCCTCCACCCACTTTCTACGCAATTACACATCCACGCCATCTCTCTGCTGGGACTTTTGTTTCGCCGTGACAACAGCCAGTCACATTGCAGCTACTCCGCAACCACAAGCCAATCGCTCGCCTGCCTTCATTCGTCCCCAGCCAATGAGGGGGCGCTCCTCTGGCAGCTCTCTTTGTTGTTCTGGATGAGTCTGTAGTGGAGCTGCTTGGCTCTGCTCATTATCCTGCAGAGCGTCCGCTGCCTGAGAGCTTTTCATAAAAGACACAGCTGTAAAGTGGACTGGATGGACTACACGTCCCATCATCCATCTTCACCTACCTCTGTCGTTAAGAAATGCCAAATTCAGCTACAACACTAATATTGTGTTTCCTGTTGGATCAATCTACTGAGCTGGCACAGATACATTGTGAACAGTGCAAAATTACAAAAGAAAACAACAAGTACACAATTTTGATAAACTATATCCAGATATTTACACTACACAAAAAGACACAAGAAAAAAACAATGATGACCCAGATAAAGATGCCACATTTCCTCGGGACAATGTGAAGACATCTCACTTAAGCAACAGCACGCACCTCAGCAATGGGCTCATTTTTAATGAATTAAAGCGTTTGGAATGCCAAAGATATGAGATGAAGGCCGAAATGCATCTTACCTGACGCCGCTTTTAGGTTAACAAACACAGGAACATCTCTGTGAGGCTCATCAGCAGAGCTCCTTTTTGTTGCCAACTAGCTGCTCTTACTTGGGAGCGAGTAAGTGAGTCTGCCTCCTAGCAACTGCTGCTTGACAGGGAAGGTTGAAGAGGTTAGGTTGTCACAGGGACCATAAGCCTACACGAGCACATGGTCTGCAGCTGAGTGAGGAGGAGGAGGAGGAGGAGGAGGACAAACGACCAAGCTTTTCACATCCCCCTCCCAGATGACAGCGAAATGATTTATATTAAAAACACACAAATATTACTTTAAGAAAAAGAAAAATGTGAAATGGACGATGGTGAAAACACAACGCCTGCGGTTCTTTGTGTTTATGAGTCCAACAGGACAAAAGTGATACAATGAGACATGTAGTTTAAATAAAAAAGGTAAAAGACAGCCTCTATAAGCTCCCTTAATATCTTCCAACATACATAGTTTTTACCAATAAACAATTTAGAGATTTTGCAAAAATCCAATACAGTCAAAAAAGAAAAAGACAGCTATTCCACCCGTGTCCAATTCTAATAACCAGACACTGTTAACAACATCTAGTTTTCAGTAATTCAATAAAACACAATCATGTCATTTTGGAGTCTTAACCGAACCAAACAGCAAGTGAGAGCAAAGCTACAAAGTTCATGCAGTCTCACTGTACTCTAAGCCAAGTGACCAGGAGGGAAAATCTGCACCTGTAGTATAGGTGCAGATTTATAATGATTGGTCACACATCAAAATGCCACATCCCTCTCCTTGAAGGTTCGGACATCCTTCGTCTAAAAGCGGAACACCTTATTGTTTTTACTGCAGCATAAGTTTGTAAATCGGTCTGTAGTATACCAAAATTACATGATTGGGAGGTAAATTAGACATTTTTGTTTACAAATTTCCAAGTAAAACTGTTTTGTAGGTTTGGAAAGAAAAATAAACATCTTTTACCTGTGGGCTCTTATAGGTTTAAAAAAACTGTACAAGTAGCATGGTTTCCAATTTTCAACACAGCGAATCCTATCTAGAGTCAATGGCCCTGTTCAGACATGGCCGAAACATGGGAATTGACGTGTCAGCTACAAGTGTACAGCTATAAGTGTGAGTGTTCACACCTGACAGTAATATCTGTCCCAAATGATCAGATCTGAGGTACATGCTCTACATCAGGGGTGTCCACAGTGCAGCCCAGGGGCCATTTGAGACTCCTGGACTGCTTTTGTACGGCCATCCCAATGGCAGCTAAAGAGTGATACAAACTTGGCCCCCAGTGCAGGTGGTTGATGGGGATTTAAACTTTTTATTTTTAATTAGGGCAAAATGTACTTTTACACAAAAGAAATTGTGATTATAATAAATGTATTGAACTTGGCTAAATACATCAAGGGATTTTAAAGAGCAAGGGACCCGAATCCAAATCCCTAATGCGGATAACAGAGTTTTTGTTTTTCTATTCAGCCCAAAAGAATTAGCAATCTGGATGACTTTCTTTTTATAAGGTAAACAAGCAAAATGCTTTTTAGGTTTAATCTAGAATTATTTACACAAAACAAATCTGATTATTTCATTAATTTAAAAAAACTGCATGCTTAGTTTTTTGTTGTGCAGGGGAAAAAAAAAATCACTATGTAATAATTTTTTATGATTTTATGATTTTTTAAAATATTATTATATCTTTTTGGTTACGAGTCTTTTGCACTTGATGATTTTGCCCCACGTTTGGACACTACTGTTGTACATGCAACCCCCAACCCCACCTAAAATAACAAAAACAGAACAAACCATCAAAGAAGCACGTAAAGAAATCACCAAGCAACAAACAGGACAACAAAAGCTCTACTGAGGTTTCAGTATATTTACCTGAACTATGTGATTACCAAATTAATTGGGTCCAGACTGACCCAGATCACATTTGTTTGCAGGTTTACAACACAGATCTTAAAACAAAAAAAGTAAATACCCATTAAATAAGCTGCTACTCTTCAGAGATCAGTTTCCATGTTAAATACAAAAATGATTTAACTATGTAAACAGCATAACAACTATCAGCCAATTTCTCCACAAATATGAATAAGATCTTAGGAACTGGAAGTAGGTGAACATGTGACATAGGCTACTGCATGAAAGCTTAAATTTAGGTGTTAAGTGAGAATATTTTACAGTAGGGTTAGTAGCCAAAGTGGTTTCAATGAACTAAAAGCAACCTGAATAAACACTTAGCTACTGTAAAAAGAAAACCCATTCACACATAGACAAATGCACCCAACAGAACGATATTCATGTCAACAAGGATACCAACAGATGTCCAGGTGAAAACTGCTCCTTAAGGGAAGTCAAGAGATTAGGGGGTGGTCCTCAAGCATGGGCTAGGACAAACAGCAATCAGGCTACGGATCCAGTGCAGAAGGTGTTCCACATCTGCAGGCGATCTGGACCAACCAATCCGCTTTGCATCTTTTTTTTTCTTTTTTTAAGCATTAGTTGCCTTAATTTTGTCATTTTTTTTAAAGTAGGCAGACAGAAAATAGGGTAAAGAGAGGGGAAGACAAGCAGCACAGGTCGCTCTGGCTGGGACATTCACAGCTTTACTTACCGACATCCCAGAACAATCAGGTCACCAAAGACAAATGTTAGCAACAGATAGAAAAATGACCAATGAATTCCCAACAACTGCAAAGTCTTTTGACATGAAACAGACTTCAAAGATTTATTCTTCACCACCTTGCAGGACATGCCCTGCAAGCTACATTGCCTGGCCTACACATTATTTGACTTTGTGCTTCAGAATCAACCAACCCCTACCTGCTATATTCGTATTGTGTTGTCTCAGTTCAGAGTTACACCCAAAAGTAGAACAGACTGCAGGACAGAGCAACTTTCAGACAACCTTGGCAGAATGACAAAGCTTTTATAGTCGCTGGAAGGAGAGCAAAGAGGCAAGAAACTGTGACTGAAATGTAATCTGGGACAGAAAAGCTTTAAAAAGGTATAAATAAGAAGCATTTATTTGGAAGAAAATATTTGCTAATATTCCAAACAGAGGTTCTGGTGATAAAAACACAGAAAGCCTTAAATTTCCAAAATTAAAGAGAACAATAACCTGACAGACCGTCCTTGACTGGTACCTATGGCCAGTTATGCTGCAACGCTTTCTAAAACGTCCTAAAGGTTAAGATGGATGATCGGATTTCGTCTGGCGCTTGATCAAGCTAAACATGCCACACCCAAGTCCTCTGGTTGCAGACTGCTTTGCTCTGCACGCTATTGTCTCACAAAAACACACACACACAGCCAACAGCATACTGCATCAGAGCGGTGGCGGACTGTAGGTCACATGCTCACCTCGCCTGCCTGTCGCACTGTTAAAGTATTCAAATTCCTTTAGATGCTGCCAGCACTCTTCAGCAGGACGTCATTTGGCCATGACACTCAGCCCATGCAGGAGAGGGGCCTCAGTCAATGTTTTTAAACCAACTCATCCCTGAAAAGCACTTATTAAAAGAGCATTTAAGCTCTAAGAGGAGGGATACTTACAGTAAGTGAAACAACAGTTCTTCAGGTGAAGACGCACTTAGAGATCGGCTGGTGACCAGAATCGATTTTCAGCTTGATTGACCATGTCCAGCTACTTGTGGTAAACCCAAAAATCAGATCTTTTTCTAGTCCGTGAATGTACCATACCTAAGCATTATCAGGTTTTGCTGACAACAAATTTCTTTGTGGGTGATTTTACTGGTGAAAGATGACTCAAAATGAGCAATTTTCACTAATAAGTGAGATGTTTAGAAAGGACTTTAAAGGTGGTACAGAGATGTAAGACGCCATTTCAAAGTATTTTCTACGATGTGTAAAAACTGGCTTCATGTTTTTTTTTTGGAGAGAGAGGACAGAGCTTTAGCAGATAACAGCAAGGTTAAAGTTGCTACCTTTTATCCCCTTGAACCATTAACTTATTAAAGTAAGGATCTCAACTCCAAATCAAATACACACAGACACTGTTGTTACATTAGAGATAAGCCATGCTAATTACTAATATAATATGCTAAAGATGCTATATAAGATGCTAAAAGGAGTTTAACAAATCCATAATAATTCTATCCTCGTTTTAATATAAGAGTAAAACCCTGTTTTTCCAGCAATTTTTCTCTTACCCACACAGTGTGACTTTGCCTCTGCTCCCAATATAAAGTGCTGATGATGGCTTACAGCAGGGTGGCTAGGGAACATATTTTCAAATCATAGATAGTTCGTTTGACTGAGGCATCCCTAAATCTAACACAAAAAAACAAGCGGAGCCCGGGTGACCTTTGCCGAATGCCTCCCACTCTCTTTGCCCCCCTTTCCTGTCTACATGCTGTCTGAAAAATGAAAAAATAAAAGGCCTCTAGTGCTGCAAAAAAAAAAAAAAAAAAGTAAAAGTCTGCTAAAAAAGTTTATGAAGTGAACCATGAACTCAATAGATGTGAGATTATCGACTGGACCCAGATTCCTCCATGTGGAGTGCTAACTGCAGAAGAACAAGAGTGTTTCTCACAGTTGGTTTACCCTCGCTGGCAGTTCACACAGAGAGAAGCATGGTTGGCTTTATAGTAGAGCGGCCTGCTGAGCTAGATCTGTCAACCTGAGCAACGGCTCCATCAATCTGCCGCTAACATAGTGAGACAAACAACGCAAGCATCAGCAGACTGAGGGCTAATTCACCACCTGAACCAACTCAGCAGTGTTCAGTGGACGTTCAGACCTCTGGACTGGTTTCTAACCGGCCAACAGGAGATACAGCTGACTGCAGCATCATCACATTTTGAGAAGCTGAAAGGTTTGTACAATATCTGTCTGCAACCTGCAATTGTTTTCTGTGGGTTCCCTAAACCAGCATCCAGCTGTGACAGATTTTGTTATGGTTTGGCCACTAGTTCTGTTCAGCTGCCCAAGTCTAATGAAGAGAAATTTTCTTTAAAAATTTGTGTTGAGTAGATAAATGAAATGCTTTAACTGCTTTCTCACTGATCACTGCACGGAAAGCTTCTCTGCTTGACTTTGGTGAGTAGTCTGAAGAGTGAAGGCAGCTGTAACCCAGGGACCTAGAGGTTTTTAGGGATTCTGGGTACTGATCAAAGACACTTTAACAGGGAAGATTACTGCTCACTTAATGCTTAGATAGGGGTCATCTGGATCATGTGGATGGGACCTTTCTTTATAAACCACCCAGAAGTGGACAAGCAGAAGGAGACAAACTGGAAAGAGTGAAGGGGAACTCCAGTGAAATACAATAAGGGTCTTTTTGGCCATCATCTCGACCACTTATCGTAAATCCTGCTGTTAATCACTGGTAAAAAGCTGTGTGATGAGTCAAGAAGGATGTACATTCAAATTATCATAAAGGCCTTGACCAAACTTGTTGGGATTATTTGGCACAGGAAACAAAAGCAAAAGCTAGTATTCTGACTCCAACTGCCTGTCGTCGTCACACAGATCACAGACCAACACTCAACATTGACCTACAGCAGCTTTGCACGGTAGCAGTTTTTCATGCAAGGTCGATTATCAAGGCCACATGTTGAATGCATTCATCTTCTGCATCATTTCCAAACAATACGTTTATAGTCTAAATAATACATTTTGCCCTAGAGTCATTCTGATGTCAACGCCTGGTTTCATCTGTTCTGAATTACTTGCAGGTTGTCAGGTTCTACGCTGTGTTCAATTGGTCTAAGAACTTGGTGCTTGGGTCTGGAAAGGACATCTGCCGCAGTACTTGTAGGTACAGACCGGAAAACAAGTGGGAACCGCTAACTGTTGTGGTGCTAACTATTACAAAAATGTTTTTCTCTCCATTTTATATGTATTCAAACACCAAAGGAGCATTTTCACATATACCACTGACCATCAGAAGTGCTAATAAATCATTCATACCTGCAAATTTCGACTTTTTGGCCACTGTGCTGGAGACTGGACTCTGTGTTGCTCAAAGGCCCTTGACTTTTTAAGGTGAAACTCTGACTTCAGCAGACTTTCTTATAAAGCTGGGCGACATGGAAAAAATAATCATCACAACATTGTTCTTCTGTATTGAACAGTTTTGACAATTTTCACATTGTTGTTTCAAATGAAAAGACCAGTTTCTAATTATCTGTTTTAATGCAAACTGAAAGAACAAATTAAAATAAACATTTAGAACAACTAATTGTGAAACATCATGGATTACAATTAGCAAGTAAAAAAATGACACTTTATTAACAAGCAATATATTGATGTACAAAACCCATTAGCAGTACTGTTTAAATTGCAAATATAATCCACACTACTTGTTACAATCTCTTCTCCTTTCTGTAAAACGCAGCATTAGATAAAGTTTGTTGCACGAGAAGCTTGTCCATCCAGGACTCTAAAGTATACAGCAGCTCCATCACCTCTGAATTTGAATCCTTGCTAATTCTTTTGAATATGACTTTATTACCTCAGTCCTTACATAATTTTTTATTGGTTTAAGCAGTTCTTGTTTTTCAAAATGTGTTAAATGTATCACAAGTGTTGAGTTGTAGGTTTGCAGAGCAACAGAAATCCCGGTTAGAAAGTAAATAGCATATGTATCCTGTTATAAAAAAAAAAAAAAAAAAAAAAAGATTCAATGTAAATGCAAAACTTGGATCTGGATTTGGTGTCTGCATACCACGCTGGAGTAAGAACAGTGATTTCTGGCATGTCAGCCCTCAGCCAGGATTGTGACCATGAAATGGCAACT
Organism: Characodon lateralis; assembly: GCA_036250325.1. NCBI lineage: Eukaryota > Metazoa > Chordata > Actinopteri > Cyprinodontiformes > Goodeidae > Characodon > Characodon lateralis. The sequence goes on from JAHUTJ010016757.1 coordinate 14,275, forward strand.
ATTTGCTCAGTCAAATGGGCTGATGGACAAATGGGAACATTTAAGTTTCTTACTCAGTCTTTGTGGATATTTTGTCAGGTTTCTGGCAGTAAAAACTTCTCACTTACTACTCCGTAGTAAATCCATAAATTAACCAAGGTGAATTCTTCCTGTTTCCCGTCTCTGTTTGCTCGGAAACCAACCGATGCAGTCAAAAAAACATGAAAAAACACACTCAGACTCAAAAAGTGTTTACACATATGGTTTAAAAACAGTGTAATGAAAATAAATTCAATGTATTTGATTTGTGCCTATTTACAATAGAAAAAAATCATTGCAAGGTACTTTAGAAGACAAATAGGTCCAATTCAAATCCAATTCTGTAAATTTAGTTTTAATCCAAAATATTAAATTTGGTAACAGATTCAGATCCGTTCCACCCAAAACACATACAGTCTAAAACAATCTTTTACAGGGACACACAATGTGACGACACTGCTGCTCTAGGTATAAAAAATTAATGATCACTCACAGCAGAAAGGCTTGAAAATTTGTTTTTTTATGCTGTTCATAACTATAGTTGAAACTAATTCACAGTGGTACCCACACATACTGTACTGACCCAATCTAATGTAAACAATGCCATTACACAAGCCCGGATTTAGCTGCATTTTTAAGATAATTACGTTTTAAATGCCAAACTTTTTTTTTTTTAAACCTTCGTGGGAACAGCTGCTGTGAAGGACTGACAACTGGAACTCCACCTGTAGAGAGTGAAATATAGTACTGGTAAACCCCACTGAAGTAAAGACTAGCTTTAGGATGTAAGGTCTGGACCAAGCAAAGCTAGAGTTTTTTTGCACATGCAAAAGAAAAAACATGTCAAGATGTTTATTGTAATATACATAGTAAGTGGCACAGTGGTTTTGGTTTGTCTCCCGATCAAAATATTCCACAAAAAAAACAAATAGTCACAAATTAAAATATTTTTGGTTAAAATAATCGATGGAAACTTTTATTGATATTTTACTTACAAATTTGATTGATGAAAATGTTTATGTTGGAGAAAAAAAATTACAAGAGGATACCCTGCTTATTTTGCCCATTTCTTATGGGGCTGCGCGATATATCTGCATTAACATCGGTATGAGCCGATGTTAGTCATTTTTATGACATATCGGTTGATATTAATAACTGACGTTTAGATCCAATCTTGTTGCCATTTGTGTGCGCGTTTTAGGAGCGAAGGGGGTTGGCCATGTGGTATTTGTCTGGGCATGTGACAGGGATAGTGATGCAGCACAGGACTGTGGGGTGTTTAACTGAAGCAGTGTCAGCTGTGTGGTTGATTTTTCAGTGTTAAAAGGGTAGGGAAAAATAACCTGGAGGTTCTGTCCGAAGCTACAGAAAGGTGCCTGACAATTGGCTGGTTGATCTGATGGGACCCCGCAGCATGTCTCCTTTCCTACACGCTTCCACTTAATTATGTGGTTTTCCTGTCTGCATCGTATCCCGTCTCCTAATCTAACACCAGTCCAACAGATTATTGGAGAGCGCTGTTATGCTTCCCCTGGGCAATGCCAGGAGACTGATCCAAGCCATCTCCAGCTGCCTGCCTGTTGCAAGAAACACCATCAACAGCTCCAATTCTGTATGTCAAAATAAGCCCATTAATAAATCAAGCCTGCTTATTTGCACAAGCGGATAACTTTGTAAATGGTGCCTAAAGCAGATACAGCCATGGTATGTGGTTAAATGGAGACATTAAAGACTTGTGAAAGGTGATAATAGATTCAGAAATTCACAGAGGGCCCTGCTTTGAACAGCTAAAAGAAAAACAGCAGCGCCACATCACAAACTGAGCCTTGTTGGAATCAAAAGGATGTCTGCCACCGTGGTAATAACCTGCACCTATAATACATGTTAGAGTGAGGGAACTCTGTTGTAGTATTGAAAAAGAACTTCTGTCTTTTTGTTTTCAATGTTTTTTTGGTTCAGTGGTCTCCTTTAAAACAACATGCAAAGACTAACAAGTTATTTTTCTGAGCTGATGTCAGTTCTAGATGAGCACAATGGGAATAAAACTTATACAAACTTCATTTCCCAGAGACTTTAATCATCTCTTCTAATTTGCCCAATTTGGTTAGTCACTGTCCGATCACTTTTAGGTGTAAAGATTGCGCCCAAAACTGCACTTGTAACTCAACAGCCCCATGCAGAGGGCAGCTGAGTTTTACAATAAGATTTCTCCTCAGTGTCTATAACCAGATGTTCACAAATGCACAAAAGTAAATCATAAACACAAATGTTTTCTACAGCCACACAAACCTGAATTTCTCAGGCACTTTATTTCACAAACTTAGAAAGAAAGAGCTTTTGGCATAAATATTAAATGAAGTCTCAAACAAAATGTTTCTATGGAAGCTTTACCATATGTAACTGAGTCCTTTAAGTGCATAAGTGAATTTGCTACAAATCACTTTGTACAAATTAAACTTTAAAAAGGTCAACTTGTCACTAGGCGACAGGCAACAGATGGGAAACCAATTCACCCTCTATATTTCACACTCTAGAGTAGTAACTTTAGTCAAAGGCATGTCACCGTCACCCTTGTTAAGGTAATGCTGTACTAAAACTACTGTTGGCAAGATAAGAGCAGCATATCTGCTAGGCAGCTGATGGCAGGCTGGCTACCAAAGCATATAGCCTGATTATTTTGGAGCTAATATCAGCTTTTTATCCTTGCGCTACTCTACAAATACTCTACAAAAAGCAGAAAACCGTATCAGGGAAACAATTGGGGTCTCTTTTACAAGTTTTAAAAACTCAGAGTAGAGGCAAACCCTGTTAAGTTTGCATGGATGTGCAGCTGGCATTTTCTAACAAATCATCAGAGAACAAGAAAAGAAGCCAAACATCTCCACTGACACCTTTCATATGTCTAGAAGCCACTGTAGCTTTAAAATACGTCTTCTTTGTCATAAGCATCAACACCACACAGATTCCTCAAGAAACACAAGCTGGGTCTTTGTCAGTTAAATAGGGTTATGACAAATTTCTCACTGGAGATAATGACAGCTGGAGGTCAATGGGTAGAAATAATGAATGGTAACATTGAAATACATTATAAAATACAGATTAACACTGCAACATGTGAAACCTGAGTAATTTCTTTTTTTTTAAAATATAGCACACGCTAGGAAATGTGAGGTATTGATGGTGATTTTCCAACATTAGACATTCCGAAAGCTGAAGGTTTGCCAAAACCAAACACAGTCCCAAAAAAGCATTTTGATCCTTTTGGGGAAAATATATCTGACAGTTCTGACAATCCTCTGACTAACTTCAGCATTAACAATGGTAACCCGATGACTGTGCTTGCGTGTCCCCGTCTTCTCGTCAGCAATGGGACAAAGACGGATGCTATTTAAGATCTCAAAAACACGCGCCGAGTCCACCGCCACTGTGGAAGGCTCTATAAATACACCTGCTTAGGAAGCACATTGCCACCGGACATGGTATGTGAAGCACTGACCTCATGCGTGTTCCCTTACATGAAGAAATGGGTGTAGCAGCAGCAGGTTCAAGCAACAAAGACTGGATGTGAAAGCAAGGACACTTGGATCAATAAAGAAGCAACTAGCTTCATGCAACAAAGATTTTCTCAAGGTGGTGACTAGAAGTGAAATAGAGCTGAGTACAAATTCTGCTCAGCAGTTTAGACTGAAGGCTCGATGGGGAGTTTGCCTCATTTGTCACTGAGACAGAGGTATCGGGTGTTTTCCTTATCTTGACTGCTTCCTTGAGTCACAACACTTCGAAGAAATAAGCAAAAAAGAAATGTAGTAAGAAATGTAAGACACAGACAAGGGCATTTGGGTCAAAATCCCACCTCTTAGGGTTTAGCCCGAAAATTACAGTGTCAAATTATTTTAATGATTTTTTTTTTTTTTTTTATTATTATTATTTTTACTAGACTTCTGGGACATTAAGAGCGGACCTTAGCCAAATGTGGTGCTTCAGAGATTCCCACTATTCATCTTTGCCCAAGAGTCCCAGCTATGGGTTACCAAGTCTTGCTGTGTGTCCCATAGACAATCAAATTTGAAGCTGCAGGTTTGGATGATCTTGTTTGTAAGCTTTGCAAATTTAACGTTCATTTAGCATCATAAAGAGGTTTCTGAAAAATGGTCAACACAGGCTTTTAGGGTTAGATATTCTGGAGGAATCTTTAAGAGGTGGAAAAGTCTTCAGGGTAAGAATATCAGCCAGGTACAGTAGGGTGTAAAAGGCATTAAAAATGTCAAGATTGGGACAAGAAACAGCATTAAGTATCAGACTGAAAAAACTGATGTGGTGAAGGTAAATCACTGAGTTGAAAACTGTTTTCTGCCAATGTTTCTTTATCATATTGGATCACTGGGAGTGTGATCCAATACTCACCTTGATAGTACCAGGTTTGACCCCCTTTTACCTTTGGATGTGCCTGAATTCTTCCTGGCATAGAGTCAACATTACTAAGAGATGTTGAGCCATATTGATATGACAGAATCAGACATTTGGTTACTCTATATCTGTGATGCACATGTCCCATTATGCCACATTACAAATGTGTTCTACTGGATTATGTGGTGGTGACGATTGAGACCACTGGAGTACAGAAAACGTTTCTGCCACGTTGAAGAAACCAGTCTAAGATTATCTGAACTTTGTAACATTGTACAGTATCCTGCAGGAAGTAGTTATCAGAAGCTGGGTAGACAGTGGTTATAAAGAGATAGACATGGTTAACAGCAATAGTCAGGTAGGTTGTTGGTTTTAAATTATGCTCAGTTGGTACCAAGTGGCCCAATGTGTGCCAAGAAAATATCCCCCGCAGCATTTCACTCCCACCCGCTTTTCTAACATCTCAAACCAGTCTACGCATTCCTCTCTGACCTCTGACACCAAGGGATTGTTGTCCACACAAGTGCTGCTCACTGGATATACCTTAATTTGAGCATTCTCAACAGAAGAGAGGCTGAGCAATAAAATGTCCCTTTCATTTCCCTTAACCCTAATTCTGATTGCCACGGTTGTATTATTACTGCCTGTGACTGGACTCAGTAATCACAGTAGATATACCACCCCTGTCCAGCTAAAACCAAGCAGCTTTGAGCTGCGTTTGAGCATCTCCTTCATGCTCGCAAGTGCACTCGCTTGGGCAGCTGGAGCTGTCACAGCAATGTTTTCAGCTCCATTCTCAAGGGCTTTGCCACTTACATAATAATCTAAATGAAATGTTAATGTCAGCAAGTTGACGTCGCAACACTGGAATTCACCAGTGACCGAGAATAAGACAGACAACTTGAATGCGGATCGCAAAAGTGGTGAAAACCAGTTGACGGTCTCAGAATATGAAAATAACAAGCATGCAAAAGCTTTATCTTGTTGCCTGAAAGCACCATCTATGTGGAATTTCATGCAAACCACCACAGGGCTGATGGAGCAGACCACTTAGATTTGCAGACTCATGGACAGTGAAATCAGGGGCACTGGTTTTCTGATCTGGAATGAAGTAATGTAAGCCTGTTTTGATATGCAAAATTGTTTCTAAGAATCATTATTTGAGTTCTAAGCTCAAAGCTTAGATAGCAACGTCCATTTCATTGAGAGGTTGGCTTGCAAGTGTAAACTTTACCATATGATTAGATTTCCCTGAAATGGTCAGATATTCTGGTTCTTCTGTTCCATGTCTTACATTACTTTGGTGTAGAGATGCAACGAGAAAGTGGCTGTTGACCTGAATCAATCATTTTTCAGCTTGATCATCCCGGACTGGCGACTGGCCAAGAGAAACTGAAACATATTTTTCTGATCAGTAATCACATATCAATAGCAAGTCCCATCATGTCACCCTGACAACAAAATGCTTTGGTGTTAAGGCTGCTATTGAGTGAAGAGGACTCAAAGTTACTTTCATCCTCCAGTGTTTTAGCAACTTAAGTTAAGGTTAAGGATCTTTATTTGTTTTAGTGAATGCTACATGTGTGCTAACCAAGCTTTGCTTATATAAGATGCTGCAGCCAGTATAAACGGTAACCATTTCAGCTTTTAGAATAATAAAATTCTGTTTTACAGCAACTGCTCTCTGTGTTATTTATGAAGAAGTTTGCTTATACACAGATGAGGCATAGCATTATGACCACCTCCCTAATAATGTGTTGTTCGCCCTTTTGCTGCCACAGCAGTCCTGACCCATTAAGGTATGGACTCCACTAGACCTCTCAAAGTGTGGCATCAGGCACCAAGATGTTGGCAGCAGATCCTTTAAGTCCTGTAGGCTGCAAGGTAGGGCTTCTAAGGATCAGACTTGTTTGTCCAGCACACCCCACAGATCTTCGATAGGATTGTGATCTGGGGAATATGGAGACCAAGTCAAAATCTCAAACGTCCCTCCCCAAACTATTCCTGAAGCATTTTTGCTTTCTGGCAGGCGCCTTATCCTCCTGAAAAAGACCGAACCACAAGGAATACTGTTTCCACCCCGACTGGTCTGCAGTTATGTATGCAGGCATATATGCAATGAACTGTGATTCACTCTGTATTTCAAAGCCGTTCTCTCAGAACCAGAATCAACTTTTTCAGGTATTTTTGCAACAGTGGTTTGCCTCTTGAATCAGACCACAAGGTCCAGTCTGTGTTCCTCACATGCATCCGCAAATCATGGCAGCCAGTGACCTTGTTGCTGTTCCCTCCTTGCTAGATGCTGACCAGTGCAGACCAGGAGCACCACATAACAGCAGCAGTTTTGGAGATGTTCTAATCCTGTTGTCTAATCCATCAAAATCTGGCTCTTGTCAAACTCACTCAAATCTTTACTTTTGTCAATTTTTTTCTGTTTCCAACAGACTTTGAGGGACAGATTATCTCTTGCTGCACAGCATATTTCAACCCCATAAACATTGCTGATATTTACTCAGATTTATTAACTTATTTTGCAAAGCGTTTATGCCTGAGTTTAATGCTCCTCTATTATCAGCTTGTTTGCTGATTCTATTTGAGCCAATTCATTGGCTGATGAAGGTAGCTGAATATGAAGCTGTAGCAGTTTTGATAGGCGGTCGTTTCTCAGTAGCTGCCTCAGCAGCTCTACAGTCTGCTCAGCCTCTTCCACGTCAGTATACTAGCTCTCCTTTAAAAGAGGTGCATCTGAACGTCCTTGTGTCCAACTATAAAAAGCTGCCAGGCCCCATCACTCAGCAGCAGGCTGATGGGAGCAGCAGCCTCGACGACTAACACATATAGGGGCTGGGGGGACTGGGTCCCAGCTTTCAGCCCTGCAAAAAGGGAAGTAAGCGGCACATAAACAAAGCTCTGCAGTCTTTACGCCGCCAGCAGCGCCCATAATCATTCAGATCTCACTGCGACAATGAAGCCAGCAGGACTGGCCCTGAATGGATCGAGCTCCACAGGATGTCAGCATCACAGATCTATGGCAGATTACAGCTGCAGCTCCACTGTATCGGACTCCAGCGCGCGCACACACTGCAACATCTGTAATTTACGCATTATGTAAGCAAACAGCATGACATTTCTCCATTCGATGGTAGTGGAGGCGAGCCCTGAAGACCTGGGTTTCTCCTGACCACGTCGATCCAAGTCTATATTGGCGTCAAACTGGCTGCTGCTGGATCTCAGTGGAGCGGAGGAGGCTGCCGCCGATGGACCGACTGACAGTGACAGCACGCAGACTGCAGAACGTTTTGACATTCCGTTTCACTGACAGCACAAACACACCGCGAAGTTACGTGAAAACGAAGCCTTACCTCCTTCGCTGCGCCTTCAGTCCGCGGCTCCGTAAACCTTCCTCTTTTCTGACGAGGAAGAGTAGGCGAGCCTGCGCCTCCGGACCTCAAGCTTTGGCTGATTTCACCGCAGAGGGGGGAGAAAAAAACGACTATCCCGAGGAACGACCCGCACCACGTCGCCTCTCCGGTGGCTCAGCTCAGCGTTCCAGATCTGCTGCAGATATCATCCAGCTTCTGTTTTCTCTCTTTGTATGTGTTGTAGTCCTGTTCGTGTCCTCCTCCTCCTCCTGCTCCTCTCGCTCTGCTCTCCGCTCCCTCTCTGCTTTTTGTTCTTTCACGGCCACGACAGTCTCGGCTCTCGCGACGCCCGTCCACGCACGGCACAGGGTAGAAGATTTATGTGATACGTGTGGATGGGTGTGATCGGGGACAACCCTCCAGTTGGAGTACGTAATTGTTGTCAAGCGCAGAATGGCCTCTTCACTCTGGATTTCGTGTGGTTCTCTGCTCAGAATGAAAACGTTGGATCTGATAAGAGCCCGTGTCACTCAGACACTCACACCACATGAGTGACATGGGTAAGAGGTGTGGCCAGTAGCTTCTTAGCTGCCCTATATATATATATATATTTATTTATTTATTTATAATGAGGCTCATTGCCCTGGGTGCCAACTTGTCCGGGGGGGGGGGGACAGCATGGCTCTAGAGAAAAACATAACCAACAGGAAAACAAACTAAAGGACAGGAAAGGTTATGCCACCTGCACTCTAAACAGATTTTGTTTTGTATTGCCTATTGTCCAGGCAATAAGGAGTGGGGACCTCCCTGTGTCAGCAGTGTCAGTGTAGGTTAGGGGTGTCCAAAGTGCAGCCCAGGGGCCATCTGTGGCCCACTGGACTGATTTTGTGTGGTCCCCAACTGCATTCCAAGAATAACACAAATTTGGCCAGAACAGCTGCTTAATGCAGATGGGGACTTTTATTTTTTATTATTGTTAAATAAAATTGTTCGAGATATTAAAATTGTCATACAATGGAAAATGTTAGGTAAAAAATATTTGTATTTCAGTTACCGAGCTTTTTGCATTTGCTTTAATTTCATAGTAGGTAGAACCACACCTATCCAGTGAGTTTTAATCAAACATACTTTGGTGCAAATCTACTATTAGTCAATTTATTAAACTTGAATAGAAGAGTCAAATCCTGTTCAATCGAGCCCAAAAGAATTTTAAAAGAGGAAGCATTTTTTTCAATAACGCAAACATGCAAAACATGCAAAACTCATTAGTTTCTACATCCTTTTCTACAAGAAAATTTGTTCTTGATTTGTTTAAGAAACATATTGCATTCGTAGTTTATTGTTGAAAAGCTCAGAAATATTCACAATCACAATATAATTTCTTGTGGTTTTAGTTTAAAAAAAAGTTTTTTGGGTTTTTTTGGCCTGCTGGTACGTTTGACATTGTTGGCCCAAATGACAAAGTTTGGAGACCACGGGCAGTGTAAGAAGATATGGCAATGCACTGTGGCTGGCTAATGACACTGTAGGTGGTATCTCTTACTAATTCAACACTAAACCAAAGGGCTGTTTTTAAGGAATCTAGACTGCATTTGACAATATATTGTTTCAGTTGTAACATACGTTGGCAGGCTATAAAGCATTCAATTTCAGAGGAATCTATTATGTGCAAGTATTACATGAACACCAAGATATTTTTTGTGAGAGTTTCTACCAAAGCTCAGAGCTTGATGGTTGAATGGACTAAAGAGACTCACAGCAATACAAGCTCCTAAATGATCCAAGCTTGATTGTTTGCACCTCGTTTGTACACATGATATGTAACTGCAGAACCAACAGTCAATTCACTAAACTGGCCCCATTACAGGTATTGTTTTTTTTTTTTTTTTTAAGAGATTGGGCTTACAAGCAACTACAGAAAATCATACATATTTGGCAGAAATGGTCTCAAAAGCATTGCAAGTAGGCATAAGATGTCTACTGCAGCAAAGAAACAAGGAGCAGCCATGACGAATCTTGAACATAACCCCCAAAGATGATCAAAGAAGATTTATCTTATTATTTCAGTGAGTACATTTGTAAATTCATTAAATGTCAGATACAGTTTGAAGTTATCTTTGACATAATCTTGAATTTTTTCAAAAGAGCTTTTCAAACACTGTCAGAACTACTCAAAAGTAGGCTCATTCTTTGTTAAATTGACTGGAAGTTTAGAAATCTATATTCTGTTGTAAGATCTCAAGCGCTCTTGGGGGGCCCCTGCTGGCCTGATGAGCCTAAGATGGGTCTCAGTTTGCCTTTGCTCCTGACTCCAATTATTGTACTGTAAGGCTATATTTCTCAACATTTCCTAATTTATATACCTATTGTATTAAAAAAAAGAAAGAAAGAATGAATTAAATGTATTGTTAAGATAAATCAGAACCAGAATTAGTTTACATGACGGATGCAACGCAGCATATTTTATGATTCAAAACCCCTGATTTATAAAATAGCTTTCATATCAGTGTGGAATCTGCATTCATAAATTGTTTTGATAACTACCTCAAGTTATTGGACAGAAGAACTGACCAAATATGGTACAGTAACAGCACAGTTGACATTGCAGAACTAGAACCAGGTGTTTACCTTAAGTCTCCAACACCACACATAGCCCTTTAAGTTTCAGCCAAAACTGACCCACTTCACCAAATCCTTCAATCATTATCCAACCAGCACTGGCATCCAACAGTGAAATCATTGACAAAAACAGCTGTGCTGAATTGTGTGTTTAATTGTTACTGTTGTCTGAGGTGACAGCAATACATTTATTTATGTTCATATACAATGCCACATTACAGGAATATCTCTCAGGAATGTTTCTGTAACATCTCTGATGTGTTGCCTTTGGGCTGTGGTTGTCAGTTATAGTCATATAACAGGTATTTTGCTTCAGGCACTAGATTACAGCCACAGCTGCTGTTAAACCATGACCACTTGGTAATGGTTGTGTAGCCTGGGAGTACAGCCAAAGGAGGTGGTCAGGAAGTACTCTCTTAGAAATTCCAGGTGACTCTGAACACCATTATGACCAGAGATATCCTCATAAGTCTAGGGCGATTTTCCACAACAAGACCTGAGAGTGAGGTGAGCATCAAGCAGGTTGAAAAAAGATTTATAAAAAGAAAACTCAGGGACATTTTTTCAGGGAAATTATTCATATGGTTCCTTTTCCCCTTTTAGTCTAGTTTGGCTTCTGTTCATCTGTGATCAGGAGTCATACTAGAAGGACATCTCTTGCATAAGTGAGTCTTTTGGCAAGACATTCTCGTTTGAAGGCCACATATATTGTTCTCTGATGTGACACCATACTTGTATTTCTTATATTCTTAGGGGTAAACCTAAACAACCTCCTCTTCTTCCCAAGAAACATTCTGCTAAAAAGAAATAGAAAAGATAAAATTGCCTTTTGTCTAAACAATGTGAAAATGCAGTTGAAAAGTGAAAGATGTCAGCATAAATATGTCTACGTATGCCTGAATTGGTTGAAAAGCTGCTAAGGTAGATCATATAGGATAACCAAGGCTGACTTTTAATGTTTTTGTTCAGGCTAAAGTTAGACAGGATGTCTGGGTTAAACAAGGTAAGATTTCAAAGTATATTTGGGGGCTAAATAAAGTCAAGGGCTTTACTATGCTGCCAAATGACAATTTTTGATTAAATATAAATAAAAGCAGATAATTTTGTTATTTAAAAAAGATGCAGCTGAACATTATTTTATTATGTTTTGAGAGATGCCTACGTCATTTTCTTACAGATCTGAAATTCCTGGGCGAATGAAAAATAAATCTGATCTAAATCTGACAGAGGTTTGAATAAGTTTGGGTTTAACTGCATACCAGGCTTCTAAAAGGTTCTGGTGTTAAAACCACAAACATGTTTCTGCCTTACCGTTTTACAGTTTAAAGTGCTTTTAAAGAGAAGCTAATGAACATGTCCGCAGTGGCCTGACAGCGTAGCAGGAACAGTTGGGGAAGCACATCTTGACGCTGAAGTACCTGCTCTCCAATGTAGCTAAATTTCTTCTTTTTCATCTGTTTTGATTAACACACACTTAAGGACATGTGGATGTGAAGCTTGGATGTGACAAATTATTGTGCTTTCTGTTGCTGTATCTATAATCAGTGTCAGGGTTTGACATTTTGGACTCTGTTTGGCTTTGTGCTTTGCTTTTCAGTTGGGTATCTTTATTCTTTGGCCTCAGCAGTTTTGTTTATTTCTCCAGTCAATTTGATGTTAGATTTGTTCTCTTTCCAGCTCTTCCTTATAGGTTAGCTTTAGTTATTGTTTATGTTTGGTTTGTACATATTCTGGTTCTCTCGTTCTGTTTCCTTGCCTGTCAATTCAGTCAGTGTGGTTAGGTTTGTTTACTTTTGTATTCAGGTTTTCTTTATGGGCTCTTTGTTCTTAAGTTGTTGTTGGTGTTCCTATGTTCCCTCTAGTTTCCCTGTTTACTTTAGTTCATGGTTATTCTACTTTTCTTATGCTTCATTTGATTATTTATCTTTGTTTATGGGTTTGCTTGGTATGTGTTTCTCTTTATTGTTTTTTAGTCACGTTGCCCTTGCTCAGTTTTTGTATTTGTTTCACCTGTTCCTTCTGCCTTCCTGCCTCCTTGTCACACCTGTTCTTAGTTCCTTTGATTACCTGCCTTTGTCTCCCTCCTTATATTAGTTGGTTTTGTTTCATTGTGCTTTGCTGGTTCCTCTCCGTTACTACCCCTGATTCTGTTTTGCTACGTTCCTGCAGAGAATACTTATGTAAGTTTTGGTCTTGACTCTTGTTAGTACCGGCAGTGATTTTTGCTATGTTTTTTGTAAAAACCTCTGGAATAAATACTGAAGACTTTTTACAACATGCAGCTGCCCAGCTGTTTTCTGCACTTTGGTCTGATCCAAACTCAGAACGTAACAATCAGAGCATAGCTTGTGGCCTTAACATGCAACAAAATGGGGTTATCCCTGCAGTCCATTTATTATTTTCCATCGGTTACAAACAGACAAGAAATCAAGTTGAATATGGTATCTATATTTAAAGCAACCACTGAAAACTGTTTGCTTGGTCCCTTTATCAACAAAAAGCCATAGAGGATAATCCTCACTGTGGTTGGCTGTAATCGTCCTCCAGAGAAGAAATGTTGGCTTCTGTTAAGGCTTCACAGACCTGCTGAGAGCAGATCAGGGACCATATTAATAAAGAATTCTGGGACTAAAAGTAGCTCCTAGTGATGTCATTCTAAGAAAAATCTTAGACTTCAAGGAAGTCTAAGATTTTTCATAGAATTTCCTCTCGGTAAAATAAAAGTTATTTACGAAGCATCTTAGGCCTTCAGAGAGCTCCTAACGTGAGGAAATATTAAAAATAGTGAGGGGGAGTTTCAGTGAGCTTAAGAGTGTCTTGAGAATAGAAGATTGTGGAAAGACCAGGAGAAAGGAGAGATATTCTCCCAACAATGAATTAATAAAACGTCATCGGCTCGACAGCACAGTGATTCACCCCCTTAATAGTCAAGTAAATGAGCATTTAAACATTAATATAAACCTTATCATCCCCCTAAGGGGAAATTAAATAGTTTAAGGAGCAGGACAGATTAAAGGGGCACCTCTAGTAAGGTAATATTGGGAAGGATTAATAAAAATAAAAATAATCATGAATAAAAGTGAACAAAATTACAAACACTATCTTACAAAATTATTTAAATATTTACACACTGTAAAATGCTTTCAACAAATAAATTTGGAAAAAAAAAAATTGGACAAATTCTAATTTTATCTATATATCTATATATATATAGATATATAGATAGATAGATATAGATATATATCTATATAGATAGATAGATATAGATATATATCTATATAGATAGATATACACACACACACACAAACTCTAGACAAGATACAGCTCAATAATCTAAGCACTATATACATAGAAGGAAGATGTAAATTATTTGCTGTATTGTTCATGATGTGATGATGTCAGCAGCCTAAGCCTAAATCGTCATCTACAACGTTTCCTGTCTGTGGAGAAGTTCTCATGTGTGCTGCTATCTCCTCTCTAGCTTCTAATCGCAACAGGTACCAGAGCTGCTCGCATTGCAGGCTGGTGCTGAAAGCAGAGGGAACGGCGCATTTATCTGCTGGGAATGCCAGTTTGTTCCCACTGTGATCCCAGGACCAATCTACCTTTTAACACTCATCTCTTCTCCTCCACCAGCAGGCTCCGCTCCTCTGTTCAGTTTGGTTTTCTTCATCTTTTTTTTCAGTTTTGTTTTGGTCATTGTACCAAAATGAGCCGCATTATATAAGAAGCAGATCATAATAAATGCTGAATTTTAATTGTGTGAATGCTGAAGGCATTCACACTATAGAGATCCTGTTTCTCTTTATTATTATTATGTATATCTAACACTTTTTTTGGCACATACTTTGTGCTATTTCAGCCATTCAACTTTTAAAATGTTCAGCTCATTTAGGACATTACGGCTATGACTTTTGGTGTTAATACTTTTTATACTTTTTAAAATATTTAGCTTTTTGTGCCGATTTTNTTTGGTGTTAATATTTTTATACTTTTTAAAATATTTAGCTTTTTGTGCCGATTGTCGGCCCATTGAAATGAATGGAAAATCTTAAAACTTCCGCAAAATTCAGCTAAAACTTTGTGCTGTTTAACAGCTTACTACTTCTGCATACTTTAGGCTAGAAACACCATTCAACTTTTAAAATGTTCACAAGACATTAAGCTATCTTCAAATGATTCAGCCTTTTGATATCTATTATGGTTCTTCTATAATTACGATTCAAATTTTAGGCAAGATTTTTGACGTTTTTGATTTTATAATGTAATCCTATGGCGGAATTCGTCAGTTGGTAGAGTGTACACTCTAGGGTTTGGAATAACCTGAGAAAGAACAAAAACTCTCGCTCAATTTTCACTCTACTGGCACAAATTAGGTATCAAATTGTAGGATGCTCTTTCGCGATTCAGAAAATGTCACCCTCATTAATGTGGGACTAACGGATTTCACATAACACGCCCGGTGAGCAACGCAAAGTCAACACACCCTGAATGGAAAACCTATAGGAATTTCAGAAAAAAATCAGAGCAAAAAATCTTTAAACTCACGTTTTCGAATCGCTGCCTCTCCTAAACCGTTAAAGTTAGAGACATGAGCTTTGCACCAATTAATCTTCAGACCTTGCTGGCGCTCACAGTGAAGGAATTTTTTTGATATCTTTTATCATTTTTTCATAAAGGTTTGTTTAGGAGTATCAAATCTGTCCTTCCTAAAATTGCTTGAAATTTAAAAATTATCCACTTTTCTACACTGTCACATCTCCTTCACTGATTTATGTAGACACAGGAAAATCTCCAGGATTGTTCACCCATTCCTTCTGAAACCAACGGTCCAAAATTTATTTGGATATCTTTTATCGTTTTCTCGTGAAGTAAGTTTGTTTGAGAGAGAAAAATTCACCTTCAATCTGGTTAAAAATGGTCAAAATTATCCACTTTTTCACAGGGTCACACCTCCCAGACAGATTTTTGTAGAAAATTGAGAAGCTCCATGATTGTTCACCAGGGCCTGCTGATTAATACGATGCATGAATCAAATTGATAGCCCTTATAGTTTNTCACCTTCGATCGGGTTAAAAATGGTCAAAATGATCCACTTTTTCACAGGGTCACACCTCCCAGACAGATTTTTGTAGAAAATTGAGAAGCTCCATGATTGTTCACCAGGGCCTGCTGTTTAATACGATGCATGAATCAAATTGATAGCCCTTATAGTTTCGGAGGTATTAGACGTTGTTCGAGAGCATGTTCAGGCATTTTGGTGTTTTTCTCCATTTTTCCCTTTTTTTCACCAAGTGTTGTGTTTTTATTATTATATTTTCAAGGAAAAAGCATTAACATTCCCGTTCACCAGGCCGTTCTGAGAAAAACAGTCCAAGAATGACGTCGATAGCCCTTACGGTTTCCGAGTTATGGGCTGTAGATCGGGAGCATGCGCCTCCATGTTAAAAGCCCAGGCCACGGAGAGATGATAGTGAGGTGCTGCATTCTAAATGCTGCATGTGTCAAGTTACACTGACACTCTTTGCTGATTGGCTGATTCATTCCTCACTGTTCTATTTCTAGCTCTGTGTATCTCCTACTGTCTATGTCTGTATATGATTCTGTCTTTGTTTCTGCATCTATTCTCTCTGTGTCTCACACTTGGACACACCCACACACATACATTCATGGATTACTATCTTTGTGAAGACTGTCCATTGACTTCCCTTCATTGTCTTCATTTCTATGGCCTAAACCTGACCCTACCACTAACTCTTTGCCAGTGGGACACGCACACACACACACACACACACCCGACACACACACACACATCCATGGATAACTATCTTTTTGAGGACTTTACATTGACTTCCATTCATTTTCATTCATTTCTATGGCCTAAACCTGATCCGACCCCTAACCCTTTGAGCATTTTCATAGGAGGCAACTACATGGTGGCTATTTTGTGTGGGGTACTTAATCAGCATGTACTGCTGTTATAACACCTTGACAACAGCGATTCAATTTAAAAAGCAATTTCATAGACTTTTGCATATAGTCTGTTAGCACATCAGAACCTGGAACAAATCTCTATCAGAACCAGAACCGAACTCCATCAGAACCAAAAGGAAATCTCCATCAGAACCAGTTAGGAGTCTTACACCAGAACCAGGTCCAAACTCTGTCGGAACTAGGAAGAAACCTCTTATCAGAACCAATCCAACATCCATCAGAACCTGGAACAAATCTCCATCAGAACCGGATCCAAACTCCATCAAAACCAGATATGGACCCTCCACCAGAACCAATCCAACACCCCATCAGGACCTGGTAGAAATATCCAGCAGAACCAGTTAGGAACCCTCCATCAGAACCAGGTCCAAACTCAATAAGAACCAGTTAGGAACCCTCCATCAGAACCAGGTCCTAACTCAATCAGACCCAGGAAGAAACCTCTATCAGAACCACGTCCAAAATCCATCAGAATCTGGAACAAATCTCCATCAGAACCGGATCCAAACTCCATCAAAACCAGATAGGGACCCTCCACCAGAACCAATTAAACATCCATCAGAATCCGGTACAAATCTCCATCAGAACCAGTTCCATCAGAACCAGGTTCAAACTCCATCAGAACCAGGAAAAAAACTACCAGAACCACGTCCAAAATCCATCAGAACCTGGAACAAATCTCCATTTGAATCAAAGCCAAATTCTATCAGAACCAGATACAAATCTCCATCAGAACCTGGTTACAATCTTCATCAGACCCATGTACAAACCTCCACCTGAACCAGGTCCAAAGTCTATCATAACTCCATGAAAACTATCAGAACCAGGAATAAAACTCTACCAGAACCAGGTCCAAATCTCCTTCAGAACCAGGAGGAACCTTCTATCAGAACCAAGTCCGAACTCCATCAGAACCAAGAGGAACACCCCATCAGGACCTGGTAGAAATATCCAGCAGAACCAGTTAGGAACCCTCCATCAGAACCAGGTCAAAACTCAATAAGAACCAGGAATAAACCTCTATCAGAACCAGGTCCAGAATTCATCAGAACCTGGAACAAATCTCCTTCAGAACCAGACCCAAACTCCATCAGAACCAAGAAGACATCTCCAACAGAACCAGTTAGGGACCCTCCACCAGAACCAGATCCAAACTCCATCTGAGCCAGGAAGAGACATCTATCACAGCCAGGTCCAACATCCATGTGAACCTGGAAAAAATCTCCATCAGAACCAGACCCAAACTCCATCTGAACAAGAACAGTTAGGAACCCTCCATCAGCTCCAGGTGCAAACTCAATCAGAACGAGGAAGAAAACTCCATCAGAACCAGACCCAAACTCCATCTGAGCCAGGAAGAGACATCTATCACAGCCAGGTCCAACATCCATGTGAACCTGGAAAAAATCTCCTTCAGAACCAGACCCAAACTCCATCTGAACAAAAACAGTTAGGAACCATCCATCAGCTCCAGGTGCAAACTCAATCAGAACGAGGAAGAAAACTCCATCAGAACCAGACCTAAACTTGATCAGAACCAAGAGGAAATTACCATCAGAACCAGTTAGGAACCCTCCATCAGAACCAGGTCCTAACTCAATCAGACCCAGGAAGAAACCTCTATCAGAACCACGTCCAAAATCCATCAGAACCTGGAACAAATCTCCATCAGAACCTAGTTACAATCTTCATCAGAACCATGTACAAACCTCCACATGAACCAGCTCCAAAGTCGATAGTGCGTTAGAAATGCTGCAGGTGTCAAGTTACAGACACTCTTTGCTGACTGGCTGATTCATTCCTCGCTGTTCTATTTATAGCTCTGTGTATCTCCTACTGTCTATGTCTGTATGTGATTCTATCTTTGTTTCTGCATCTATTCTCTCCGTGTCTCACACTCGGACACACACATTCATGGAATACTATCTTTGTGAGGACTTTCCATTGACTTCCCTTCATTGTCTTCATTTCTATGGCCTAAACCTGACCCTACCACTAACTCTTTGCCAGTGGGACACGCACACACACACACACACACCCGACACACACACACATCCATGGATAACTATCTTTTTGAGGACTTTACATTGACTTCCATCCATTTTCATTCATTTCTATGGCCGACACCTAACCCAACCCCTAACCCTTTGACCATCTTCATAGGAGGCAACTCCTATGGTGGCCATTTTGTGTTGAGTCCTTAAACAACTTGTACTGCTGTTCCAACAGCTAGACAACAGTGATTTAATTAAAAAGGCAATTTCATAGACTTTTGCATAT
Organism: Characodon lateralis; assembly: GCA_036250325.1. NCBI lineage: Eukaryota > Metazoa > Chordata > Actinopteri > Cyprinodontiformes > Goodeidae > Characodon > Characodon lateralis. Next base: position 32,955 of record JAHUTJ010016757.1, read on the forward strand.
AGGCTGTTGGCACATCAGAACCTGGAACAAATCTCTATCAGAACCAGACCCGAACTCCATCAGAACCAAAATGAAATCTCCATCAGAACCAGTTAGGAACCTTCCACCAGAACCAGGTCCAAATTCTGTCAGAACCAGGAAGAAAACTCTATCAGAACTGGACTCAAACTCCATCAGAACCAGTTAGGTACCCTCCACCAGAACCACGTCCAAATCCCCTTCAGAACCAGGAAAACCCTTCTATCAGAAACGGGTCCGAACTCTATCAGAGCCAGGAACAACCCTCCATCAGAACCAGGTCCAAACTTAATCAGAACATGGAACAAATCTCCTTCAGAACCAGACCCAAACTTCATTAGAACCAGGAAGAACTCTCTATCAGAAATGGGTCCGAACCCCATCAGAGTCAGGAACAACCCTCCATCAGAACCACGTCCAAAATCCATCAGAACCTGGAACAAATCTACATTAAAATCAGACCCAAACTTCATCAGAACCAGAAACAAATCTCCATCAGAACCTGGTTACAATCTTCATCAGAACCATGTACAAAACTCCACCTAAACCAGGTCCAAAGTCTATCAGAACTACGTGAAAACTATCAGAACCAGGAAGAAAACTCTACCAGAACCAGGTCCAAATCTCCTTCAGAACCAGGAGGTACCCTCTATCACAACCAAGTCCAAACTGCATCAGTTCCAAGAGGAAATCCCCATCAGAACCTGGTAGAAATATCCATCAGAACCAGTTAGGAACACTCCACCAGAACCAAGTCCAAATTTATCAGAACCAGTAAGAAAGCACTACTCTGTGACTTACAATGGTAAGACCATCTTCATAGGTCCCAGGGGAGCAACAAAACAGCGGCCACTTGATGTCAGGTGTTTAAACAGCTTCTACTGCTGTTCAAATACCTGAACAAGGATGAATCATTTTAAAGGGCAATTTCATAGACTTTTGCATATCGGCTGTACTAAGCATTATAGATGGACTGAGTTAATATTAGCGAACATGTTAGTCTCAATACATTAACATTTAGTTGGCCTTAGCATTTTAGCTAATTTCAGCTCTTACACCGGTTTTTGCACAGTAGAAGGGGTAAATGAATGTCAGCCTTCATTGTAGTGATAGCCGATATGTTAATGTTAGCATTTTAGCTTCTCTCTTTCTATCCCTCTGCTTCTGTCCCTCCCTTTTCTTGACTCTCTTTTTCTCCTTTCTGCCTCTTTCTTCTCTTTCTATTCTTTTCGCTTCTTTCCCCCCTTTTTCCTTTTTCTCCTTCTATCTTTTCTGTTTCCTTTTCTTCTCTCTCTTTTCTGATTTTTTCTTTCTGGCTTGTTCTCTTTCTTGTGTTCTTTAACAGAGTGTTGATGATTTTTACTATGTCATATTTTTCAGCATCTTCTGCTTCGTTCATTCAGCATTTATATTTTTTGCTTCTTTTTCACTTTTCTGCCTCTTTCTGTCTCGTGTGTTCTTCAGCGAATTGTTTTTTTATTTTTGCAAATTTTTACTTTACGAATTTCTTCGGCATATTCTGCTTCCTTCATTCAGCATTCACATTTTGTGCTTCTTTTTAATCCTCTTTCTCTTCTTTCTGCCTCCTATTTCTTCAGCTAATTATCGCTTATTACTTTTTCACATTTTTTTAGCATCTTCTGCTTTGTTCATTCTGCAGAATGCATTCTCACGTGCTGTTTCACTGAAACAGCAATTTTTCTAGTTGTGTGAATGCCTATTGAGATCCTGTTTCTCTTTATTCTTTATTATTCCGTTTTCTCCTTATTATGGTTGCTTCCGTACACTTTTTGATTCGCTACTCCTTCTGCATACTTTGTGCTATTTCAACCGTTCAACTTTCACAATATTCAGCCCTTTCAGGACATTCTGGCTATGACTTTTGGTATTTATACCTTTTATACTTTTTAAAATATTCAGCTTTTTATGGGTTTTTTTGCTCCCATTGAAATGAATGGGAAATTTCAAAAATTCTGCTAAAACCTCACTGTTTTTTGCCATTTAACTACTGCCGTATACTTTCAGCTAGAAACACCATTCAACGTTTAAAATGCTTTCACAGCCTTCTGTTATTATTGTATAATTCAACTTTCCGATATCTTTTACAGTTTTTCTACAATTTTGATTCAAACTTTATTACAATTTTTTCAGATTTTCAGTTTTATAATGTAATCCAATGACGGAATGTTCGTGTTGCTAGAGTGTACACTGTAGGTTTTTTAATAACCTGAAAAAGAATGAACAAACTCTCTTCACTCGCTCAATTTTCACTCTACCTATACAAATTATACATCAAAACGTAGGATGCTGTTTCGCGATTAAGAAAATGTCACCCTCGTTGATGTGGGACAAACAGTTTTCCGGCAACACGCCCCAAAGCAATACAAAGTCAACACACCCTGTATAGGAAATCTATAGGAATTTCAGAAAAAATCTGAGGAAAAAATCCCTAAACTCACATGTTTTCGAATCGCTGCCTCTCGTAAACCGTTCGAGGTAGAGACATGAGCCTCGTGGAGATTTATCTTCAGACCTTGCTGGCGCTCACAGTGAAGGAATTGTTTTGATAACTTTTATCGTTTTGTCATAAAATAGGTTTGTTTAGGAGTACCAAATCTGTCCTGCCCAAAATCGCTTAAAATTGAAAAATTTCAAAATTATCCACTTTTCTACACTGTCATATATCCTACACGGATTTATGTAGACACACGAAAATCTCCAGGATGGTTCACCGATCCCTGTTGATACCTACGGTCAAAACATTTGTTGGATACCTTTTATCGTTTTCTCGTGAAGTAGGTTTGTTTGAGAGTGAAAAATTCACCTTCACTCGGGTTAAAAATGGTCAAAATGATCCACTTTTTCACAGGGTCACACCTCCTAGACAGATTTTTGTAGAAACTTCAGAAGCTCCATGATTGTTCAGCAAGGCCTGCTGATTCATACGGTGCATGTATCAAATCAAAAGCCCTTATAGTTTCCGAGTTATTAGATGTTGTTCGAGAGCATGTTCAGGCATTTTTGTGTTTTTCTCCATTTTTCCCTTTCTTTTCACCTAGTGTTGTGCCTTTAATATTATATTTTCAAGGAAAAAGCATTAACATTCCCGTTCACCTGGCCGTTCTGAGAAAAACAGTCCAAGAATGACGTCGATAGCCCTTACGGTTTCCAAGTTATGGGCTGTAGATCGGGAGCATGCGCCTCCATGTTAAAAGCCCAGGCCACGGGGAGATGATAGTGAGGTGCTGCTAGAAATGCTGCAGGTGTCAAGTTACACTGACACTCTTTGCTGATTGGCTGATTCACTCCTCACTGTTCTATTTATAGCTCTGTGTATCTTCTACTGTATATGTCTGTATGTGACTCTGCCTTTCTTCTCTCCCTGTCTCCTACTCAGACACACACAAGAGCCCTGACACACACACACACCTTCATGGATCACTATCTTTTTGAGGAGTTTGTATAGACTTCCATCCATTTTCATTCATTTCTATGGCCGACACCTAACCCAACCCCTAACCCTTTGACCATCTTCATAGGAAGCAACTACATGGCGGCCATTTTGTGTCGAGTACTTAAAAAGCATGTACTGCTGTTCCAACAGCTAGACAACAGTGATTAAATTTAAAAGGCAATTTCATAGAGTTTTGCATATAGACTGTTAGCACATCAGAACCTGGAACAAGTCTCTATCAGAACCAGACACAAACTCCATCAGAACCAGGTCCAAAATCTGCCAGAACCAGGAAGAACCTCTATCAGAACCTTGTCCAATATCCATCAGAACCTGGAACAAGTCTTTATCAGAACCAGACCCAAACTCCATCAGAACCTTGTCCAATATCCATCAGAACCTGGAACAAGTCTTTATCAGAACCAGACCCAAACTCCATCAGAACCATGTACAAACCTCCATATGAAACAGTCCATATTCTATAGGAGACGAGGGGAAACATTCATCAGAACCAGATCTAAACTCCATCAGAACCTGGTAAAAATCTTCATGAGAACCGTGTAAAAAAATTCATCTGAATCAGGTCAAGGTTTATCAGAACCAGGTCAAACCTATCAGAACCAGGAAGAAAACTCCACCAGAGCCAGGTCCAAATCTCCTTCAGAATCAGGAGGTCCCTTCTATGAGAACCAGGTCCAACATTCATCAGAACCAGACCCAAACTCAATCAGAACCAGGAGGAATTCTTCATTAGAACTAGTTAGGAACCCTCCATCAGAACCAGACCCAAACTCCAGCAGAATCAGGAACAAATCTCCATCAGAACCACACCCAAACTCCATCAGAACCAACAGGAATTTTCTATCAGGACCAGTTAGTCACCCACTATCAGAACCAGGCCCAAACTCAATCAGAACCAGAAAGAAACCTCTATCAGAACCAGTTCCAAAATCCATCAGAACCTGGAGAAAATCTCCATCAGAACCAGACCCAAACTCCATCAGAACCTTGTCC
>JAHUTJ010016758.1:315-37420 GCA_036250325.1 Characodon lateralis
TGAGACTGTCCTACAACAACAGAATGTCTTCAGTCAGAGGCTTCTTCAGATCTGCTGTAAGACGGAGCGCTACAGGAGATCCTTCCTGCCCACAGCCATCAGCATCTATAACGGCTCTTTAAAGAAACCCTCATAATGAGCTACAACAACATTTAATTTCCCTTTGGGATTAATAAAGTATTTTTGAATTGAATTTTGAATTGAATAAGAAGCATATTAAAAACCCGCCAGAGGGACTGGGAAGCAGTCTGTTCCCGGGAATGTGATTGGTTCAGACTCCCACTAGCATTTCCGCTGCCTGGTACTAGCTAACCGCACAGCAGCCAACCCCACTCTCCTCTGTGTGATGTACAGCGGTAAACAAGGCAAAGCTCACCGCTCTCAGGCCACGGACTTAACGGTAAATTGCACGTAGAAATTTTCTGCCCATGAACCCAGAGAGTAATAAAGGTGAGCTGACAAACAAGCCCTATTCGGCAGGTCTTTGTGTCAGATCTCTCATGCTAATGCAAGATAGCTAGTGTTATGGACCTGCTATCGATAATCAATTACCGTTACGACGTAATAGCGAGCTGGTTTGAAGAGAACATTTAAAATGTAAAATAGTTTATATTTCTATCTTTGTACTGAAGTTGAAAGCAGCTGCATCAGTGAAAAGCCCAAAAGCTATGCAAAACACCCATATTAGCATTAGCTTATCTCTTGAAAGGGCTTCTGTGGATAATAGCAGCTCACTGCAATAGGAGCCAAACTATTGCCAACAATGTCTGCTGTTAGGTTCCTGCTCAGGCTCAGAGATGCACTAGTACTAGTCAGGAGGTTGTTTTAACAGTAACTGGCGTTAATCTAAGTATTTGTTAAATCTCACGTTATTCTACTGAACAGTGGCTCTTTACATGTAAATTAGAATGCTTTTGTGTTGATTTCCCCTCTGACTGGTCGACATTCGTCAGTTTATATTTAATGAACTACTGTTAAAAGGAAAGGAGGAGGAATCTTTAGAAGCTGGTTTTATCTGAGGAGAGTTTTAGAGAATTGATGATTCACACTGTCACCGTTTTAATTCAGTTGAGGTAAATTTATTGATATCGCATAAGTTCACAACAAAGGTGCTTTACAAGGCAGAAGGGTCTAATCCATGTAATCTAGAACATTATAATCATAGTTACATACAATCAACTTAAACCCTAATTAAATTACACTGCAGTTAAATTCGGATTATAGTACAGAATGGTAAAAAGTTCTCTATTCAAGAAGCCTGACAAATTGCATCGACTTCCTCAGCGATTCGTCTTCTTGAGGAAGCATATGGCGACAGTTGACAGATGATTGCATCAAATCGTTGCGTTAAAAGCGATCTCTTTTCCTAAGCAAACATGTGGCAACACTGCAAAAGACCCTTTCATCTAGAAAAAACCTGCAGCAGAGCCAGGCCTGGTAGAAGTAGCCATCTGGCACTTTGAAGGCAGCTAAGCAGGCTCGTTCAACTAAGCCGCTACGGCGGATTCTGTTTCCACGCTGAAGTTGGAAGGTCCTTGTTCCAGTTTGGAAAAATGTCTAGACTGGCTGCTGAAGTTGGGGTCCTCGAACAACCCTTGCTTTAAATCCAATATGGCTGCCATTCGTATTGTAATGCTCCATTCTATTTGGGAATGTAATGCTGTGTTTAATTTGCCTTAAGATATTGCATATGTTTTTTGTTTTTTTTTGTCATTCTCCAGGTCTGGAAAAGTATGGAAAGAAGGAAATTGATCATGGAAAAATGTTTGATTTTTCCAGATTTTTTTTCCTTCTTTCATTTTCTAACTGGCAAAAGTCCAACTATGCTAAATAAATGCAATAGTTTCAAACATTTAAAAATGCCATTTTACTATCTTATTTGTCTCTAGACAGATATTAATATTAGGTGAAACTGTACCTGTGGTTCCTAAACTAGTAAAAATGGAAGTTGTGTGTTTATGTAATATTATTTTGTCTGTTGCAGGTCCACCATGTCTGAACTTTTTATGGAGTGTGTAGAAGAGGAGCTAGAACCTTGGCAGAAACAAGTTCCTCAAGTACATCTAATTGATGATGATGACGACGACGACGAACCCATTTTTGTTGGGGTCCTCTGTATGTATAAGCGTATACTCTATATGCTCAGCATATGCAGGTGAATCTCAGTAAGTTAGAATATCTTAAAAAGTAAATTTATTTCAGCAATCCATTTCAGAAACTGAAACTCATATAGATTCATTACAAACAGAGTGATACAGTTTAAGTGTTTTTTTTTTTTCTGTTAATTTAGATGACTTTGGCTTATAGGTAATTTTAGGCCAAAATTCAGTTTCGCTGAACATTTTTATACTAAATAAGACCAATAAATAAGGAAAAAGACTTGTAATACAGAAATGTTGGCTTGCTAAAAGCTACATCCATGTACGGTATAGTATAGGCACTCAATACTTGGCTCCTTTTGCAACTAATGGAACAGCTGTAGCCTTTCCCATGTCCTGGGTGTGTGGTGGCTCTTGAACCACTGAGTGCAGCCAAATGTCACACCTTTTTCTACCAGACTTTTTTCCTTCCACTCAACTTTTCATTAATGCAGTACTCTGAACTGCCAGAGTCTTTGCAATGAGCTTACCCTCCTTGTGGAGGTTGTTTTTGTCTGCCTCACATTGTGTAGGTTTTAACAGGTCATCAAGAAAATATTTCTGTATTAAAGATTGTTGGGTTTTTTTTTTTTTTTGTGTTATTCTTTTTTTAAGAAGCTAGCTGTTGGGTTTTGATCACAATCTATGCAATATTTTAGATCCAGTGTTTGAATTGAATTGCCCAAATAAATTAACTTTTTGATGATATTCCAATTTATTGAGATGCACCTGTAAAGCGGCTCAGTAATTAAACATTAATGTGTGTTCTTGGTCCATCACCTCTTTGAATTTCCTTACAGCTGGTAACCAAAAGGACAGTAAACCCAACCCTGCACCTCCTCAGAGGAACAGTGCGGGGACACAACAAAAGAAAATTGCTCCAATTCAGGCTGCTGCAGCCCCCTCACCAATAGTGCTGCCGCTGAATGTACCTGCTAGTGCAGTGAAAACTGCAGGCCCTTCCCTGACAACAGTGGCTCCACAACCTGTTATAGTTAATAATCAGGTATTTTCACCTAAATTTATGAGGGGGGAATAAACAATAGGAGTCCAAACAAGACATCTCCTGTTGATTTTCTTTTTTTTTGTTTGTTTTTAGGGCTTTATTGTCACCTCTCCACAATTAACAAACAGCAGTGACCTTATTGCCACTCTTGGAACCCAGTATCCCCCTGGAACATCATTTACAATTGTACCAGGTAAATCCTAGTTAGTTGTACTTGTTAGCAGACTAGAAATCAACAGGTTACAACTAAATGTTTTGCTTCCATTGTTCCTCAGCCCCACGGCAGCAGGTCTTTCAGCAGGTCTCTTCAGCCACAGCGTTGCCAGGTGTGGTCCACCGGCCTCAGGTTCAGCAGATCAGGAACAACGTGGTGACTTTGGCCAATGTCCAGAGCCCTGCGGTGTATTCAGCTCAGGCTAATCAGCTGCAGCTCAAAAGGTCCAACACGCCATCCCTTCAAAATGTTTCTGGGAAGGACGTCAGCGGTATTTATCTTGATGTACTGTACGAGCCTTACTTCAGCGTATGCCGGATGTGGTTTAAAGTGAAAATGTTTTTTGTTTAACCTCATTCAGATCAGAGCTCAGTCAAACGGGGTTTGATAACATCGGAGGTTGACAGAGTCATAAAAAAAGTCAAACTCGATTCGGGTAGGTTTTCTCAAGGTTACAATAATGTAAATTGTAGTTGATGTCTTTTAATGTCCTGTTATTTGTAACATCTGTCATGCTTCTGTGCAAAAGTAACCATCCAAGTGGAGAATGGCGTCTTAAAGAGAACCTGCCCCAAATGTCACGAAGATTTTCCTTCAGAGGAGGCTGCGAAGTTTCATATGGTGGTCAGTACACTGTTGTGAAGTCAACTCAGACCCAGTCTTGAAAAATGGGGCAAATTTATCATTTAGATGTGTTTGTTTGTAACTCTGTGCTGTGGAGCTAAAACCCGTCTTTATATTTCAGCGTTGTCATGCCATCATAGGAGTTGCAGCTCCTTCTGCCCTGAACATGAGTAACGGAAACAAACTCATCATGCTAGTCGCTGATTTTTACTATGGGCGCTTCGAAGGAGATGCAGAAAAGAAGGAGGCACAGAAGACCAACACAACTTTCAAGTGTCAAAGTTGTTTAAAAGTTCTCAAGAACAATATCAGGTAAGGTTGTTTTATTTTGTAGCCGGTTTAGGCAGCTGTGATTGCTTCAGTGAAAATAATTCCCGCTGAAGAATGAAATCATTTCCATTGAGGTTTCAATTGCCCTTAAAAACAACAAGATATTATTCATATATTTGGCTTTTGGAATATTATTTTATTGAAAGCATCAACATGGAACATCTAATTGTTTGCTAAACAACCCCATCCTTATACTTATCCGTTAAAGTCTCCTCATTATCGATGAAGTAAAACTAAAGAAAATAACTACATTCTATTTACAGTGGAAAAATTATTTAAAAAGCAAACAAGGATTAAAGTTTATCACAGGCTATTTTAGTGGTCTAATTTGGACTGGTGTGGCCTTTTGTATTCTAAAATGGGAGATTAAAAGGGGAGAAAAAAACAAACAAGAATCCTAACGTTTCTGAGCCGCCAGGGTACTTTCTACTATTATACATTTGGTATCAGGCCCACAGCAATAGGATGATTAAGTACTGTTTTTAACCTGTCTGGTTTCTCCAGACGTATCGTTCCACACCTTCAAATGATTTTAGAGCAAACGGCTGCTTTGCCAGTTAGGAGGTGGCTCTTTGGATGGAGGGTTTTTCTTCGGCACCAGATATTTGAATCTCCGGAGACCCCTCACTTTGAAATCTGAATGTGATAATGTGTCTGAATAAGGTCACTGAAGTTTTAAGCCCACCTCCTTGACATGAAAAATAAAAACAGGGTCTTACAGAGCTTCACTTAAAAATAGACAGCATAGTGAATGATTAGAATAGGTCAGTGCTCCCACTTTGTAAACTGTGATTTTTATTTATTTATTTTTGGGACCTGTTTGGGTCCAGCTCCTTCGATGGACAAAAACATTTCAAAAAACCTTTCTTGAGAGTTTGGGTCCTTCTATGTTTTTAAATGTGTCACAGTTTCTTGACAGCAGACGTTTCCACAAGAGTGGTCATCATTAGGTTTTGATCAGCCAATGAGAAGTCCATTTTGTTGTTGCTACGGCAATGAGTTAACAGAGTTAAATAATATAGTGTATAGTGGACCTCCTTTACCGAGACAGAACCTATGTAACTCCAGAGAATCAACAATGTCTTTAATCACAATAATAGTGGGTTAGCAGAACAGTACAACTGTTTAAAAAGTCAGAAAAACAATCATTATATTTAGGAACCAACGTATTAATTTGAGAAAGACCCTTTAGTGGTTAAACTAAGGGTTCCTTTTGGGTAAATCATAGATTCCAGCTGAATTGGGAGGCAGAGCAAAGAGCCTTTGTAAGTATTTTCTTAACATTTTGAGAAATGACATTATTTCCATCAACGAGTCAGTTGTGAAATCTACCATCACACAGTGATAAACATGTTCTGAAACAGCCGCCGAGGACTTCAAGGAATTCCTTGGAAACATATCTGTCTTGTGCAAATACCAGAACATCTTTGTACATCTTTGTCTGCCCTAACTTTCCTCCCAGATTGATGACTGCATCACACCGTTTTCCCTCCTGGGCCTAAAGATGAAAAATGACTTCTAGTTTACACAGCGTAAAAACTGCCCCTTTGATTAAATAACTTTGCTTCAGAACATGGCAAAAAAAAAGCTTCGGTAAGCCGCTTCTAATGGGGAAGTACATTTGTACTGGTACGGCGCTCTCACAGTCGGGGGTCAAAGTTCATCCACAGGAAAATTTCTGTTGGGGGAGCTGAGGCTGCAGAATGTGCCAGGTGAAAAATGGGCTGTGCCTTGTCAGGGCAGCGGTGGCAGGTAGCTGTGGAGGTGCTGTAAGCACCCACGGAGCACTACATCATTAGGAAGAACAAAAAGATCCCCATTTAATTGCTGATATTATAACACCTATTATACATACTTAGAAAGTGAGTTGTGGGGAGAATAATTCATTTATCTTAAAACCCCCTATGGACCAAGACTAATGTACACAAGTCATGAATAATTAATTTTCTCTCAACGTTTTGATGACATTTATTTGCTTTTTAAAAACAAGATACCAAAAAATGTAATAAATATGCAAAAACTTATTTTTTTTAATTAACAAACAGTTATGATATGTGTTAAACAAATCCGCCCATAGTTGTGGTAAAAAGGTCTATTGGTTGTCAATAATTTTCTGTTTGAATCAGATGTTTAAGTTTCGTTTCACCTCAAATATGTAAAATGAAATTGAAACAAAATTTCCTGTGTCTAAGAGGTACAGCGTTTCCAGTCTCACTTTGTGTGTGTGTGTCTGTGTGAATCTGTCATCCTGTGCAGGTTCATGAACCACATGAAACACCATCTAGAGCTGGAAAAGCAGAACAGTGAGAGCTGGGAAAGCCACACGACCTGCCACCACTGCTACAGGCAGTACATGACTCCGTTCCAGCTGCAGTGTCACATCGAGAGTGCTCACAGCCCAATCGAATCTTCAAGTAAAACACGATCCAAACAGCTCAGCCCCCACATTTTTTACTAATATTATTCTATATTTTAGGACATTCAAAACTTTCATTTCTGTTCACTTTGCAGCCAACTGCAAGATATGTGAGCTGGCGTTTGAATCGGAGCAAGTGCTCCTGGAACACATGAAGGCCAACCACAAACCCGGTGAAATGCCTTATGTCTGCCAGGTCTACTGCTTGTCATTACAGTTCAGCTATCGCTTACTTAATGTTCCGGAAAAATGGAAACCACAGGCTAACATTGTGTTCAAATGACTCCACAGGTGTGCGATTATAGGTCCTCCTTCTTCTCTGACCTGGAGGCACATTTCCGAAGTGTCCATGAGAACACGAAAGACCTGCTCTGTCCGTTCTGCCTCAAGGTTCTCAGAACGAGTCACATATACATGCAACACTACATGAAGCATCAGGTATGACGCTAACACGCATTACATGAAGAGGAGTTTGTTTTTATTGTTTGTTGTGCAAAAAAAGATGATAAAAGCGATTGGCAAAAAGATAATGAAATATTGCAACAATGAGGGGGGAAATATCTGTCTGGTAGAAATAAAGGTGTGAATTAAATACAACTTTCTAAAGGTCAATAGTTTTTAGATCCTCTTATATTTTCTGTTTTTACTGCCTGACTGCTGCTGGGATTTTACCTGTTTTTATGTCTAAAAATTGAAAACTATTTTGAGTCGTATTGCAGCACTTTGAGATTGTTTTACAAATAAAAGTTATTATGTTTCAGAAAAAAGGGATTCATCGATGTGGAAAATGCAGACTAAATTTCCTCACCTACAAGGAAAAAGTGGAGCACAGGGCTCACGTCCACAAGACCTTTAGGAAGCCTAAAGCCTTGGAGGGCCTTCCTCCGGGTACAAAGGTCTGAGCCAGTCATAACAATATCAGTTGGACATTCTGCAAGTGCTTTGACTGATTTTTAAGTCACTCGCGCTCCATGTTATGTTGTTGTTGCTGCAGGTTACAATCCGGGCCTCCCTGACAGGAAAGGGACCAATAACGCCACTCGGCTCTCATCGATCTGCTGTGACTGTCACTCCAGAACCGACGGGTTTCCCAAATTTCAAAATCAAGCCTCCAGTAAACCTAACCAAGTCCAAAGCAAAAGACCCTAAGGCGGGAAATGGCAAGTCTATTCAGAACAAAATGCAGCAAAACAAAAAGCAAGAACGTCGACTTTCCAAGCACAATCTGGCACTGAAGAATCTCAGGTTCGTTAGTGATTTATCACACGGTTCTTTAAATGGTCACACCGTTTCAGTCTAAACACACAGGACCAAGCAGGACATTAACCGATAAGAGTTGTATGGTATTGTGGTAGTTAGAGAGCTGACCTGATAGAAAACATGTCCACCTACAATCTGAGAATCATTTTTGTGGTGAATCCTCCACTCCAGTGCAACTACAAACCTGAAGCTCCTCCTAGGTTCTATGTGTTCTTGACAAATTAGATGATATTGTGGTTTTGCAATTCACAGTCTCTAATTATGTTTTAAATTAATTTAATGGCCACTTTATATTAGGCTAGGTTAAATATATGATGTATTCGATCAAACGTAATAAAATTAATTAACTTAGTCTTACAACAATTAAAAGAACTGCCTCTCTCACTGATGTATTGGTCTTTGTGCTACATTTTAGTGCCAGTGAGGGGCGCTACACATGCATTGAGTGTAACGGTAAGGTCGACGACTTCTTGTCGCATTTTCCAATGCTTTCAAACTGCGGCGCGTGCAAGTATCGGACAGGTTGCAAAATATCTTTCGGCAATCACATGATAAAGTGAGTAATAAGTCTTTTTTTTTTTTTGTGCTTTTTCTCACTTTTGCGTCCAGTTTCTATAACAAGTAATCTGACATTGCCTCTTCACCGTCTTTTATTAGATATCATAGCACCCTTAGCAAACAGAAGGTTTTGAAATCGGATCGCAAAAAGAATTCACCTGTATTAAAGTAAGTAAACTTTTCCTGTTCTTTTAAAATGAAAGATCTGAGGCGGAACATGACCAAACATTTCTTTTTTTGTTCAGACTAACCCTCATCTGTCTCAACTGTGATCTACTTGTTGATGCGTCTGGTGGCGACCTAATGTCCAAGCATTTAACTGATCAACCACATCACACATGTAAAGTCATTCAGGAAAAAGGTTGGTATTTTTTAATTCTGAGGCCTGCTTCAAGTTTTTTATTTATTGTGAATAAAGAAAGAAGTGTTTCTTTCTTGGTTTAACTAAACAGATATCAGAGCTGAAGACAAAGACCAAGACAAAGTGTGAGTAGAAACTCCTGCTGGCATTAAACCTAATTTCCTTGAAGCACAACTAAACCACAGAACTGTTATCATTCCTAAAGGGAGTTACTTGTGACCCAACCAGGCAGTCAGGTCTTTTACCAGGGATTTCCTGATCAATATGCATTGGCCTCAAAGCTGATCAGGCACAGATCCCCAGTCAACCCTGATACTTGAAGTGAATAAAATCACTGCCATGCAACTATTAAGAAAATCTGTGTTTGGTTTATTTATATAGCACCAATTGATAATTGTTTCTTGGCAATTTGTAAGACAAACTGGTCCAATTGCAGTTTATATAGAGAAATATACAGTCAATTCAATCCGGTCAAATAAACAGACTCAAAGTCCGCTACATTACAATTCAAACATACTTACTTCATCCCAAAGAGAAATTAAATGTTGTAGCTTATAATATCCAGGTTTCTTCAAGGAGCCGTTGTAGATGCTGATGGCTGTGGGCAGGAAGGATCTCCTGTAGCGCTCCGTCTTACAGCAGATCTGAAGAAGCCTCTGACTGAAGACACTCTGTTGTTGTAGGACAGTCTGATGAAGAGGATGCTCAGGGTTCTCCATAATGTTCTTCATTTTTTGAAGAATCTTCTTTGTACAATGATCTCCAGAGGTTCCAGAGGAGTCCCCAGAACAGAACCAGCCTTCTTTATCAGCTTGTTGAGCTTTTTTAAGTCCCTGGCTCTGATGCTGCTTCCCCAGCAGATGATGGCAGAAGAGATCANTATAGAAGATATGCAGCCTCTTGCTGCAAACACTGAAGGACCTAAGCTTCCTCAAGAAGTACAGTCTGCTCTGTCCCTTCTTGTAGATGGCTTCACAGTTGCATCTGCACTCCAGTCTGTTGTCCAGGTGAACATCGAGGTATTTATGACTCCCCCACCACTTCTTCTCCTATGATGGAAACAGTATTTGACCTATTGCTGTTTCTCTTAAAATCTACAATCATCTCCTTTGGTTTTTTCACATTTAAGATGAAATGATTGTTTCCACACCATGCCACAAAGCGGTCCACCAGCTCCCTGTTCTCAGCTTCTTGTCCATCTCTGATCCACCCCACGACTGCAGAATCATCTGAGTTTTTCTAATCATATCCTGTAAGCGAGAACATTAGGTCTTCTAGGTTTCAAAGCACTCAAGTAACATGCAAATTAAACAACTTTTTCAACAGAATTTTTTAATTTGCAGCATAAGTCATGTCAAGTCAGTTTATTACCATAATGCTGTACAACTTATAGAATGTTATAGAGCAATAGAAATACCACAGGATGTACAATTTAGGCAGTTTTAAGTAAATAAAAATAGTGTTCTATGAGTTTTAAAAAGTATATTAATAGACAACTCTTTTTTTCTCACTGACATTAAATCAGACTAAACATGTTTTAGATCATTAATACAATTATTTCTATTTGCCCAATACAAAAATAATAAGAACTTCTTCTATTTCTTTAAATTCAGAGGTTTACATGCACCAAGATTAATAGGCATTTAAACAATTTTGTAAGCTTCTTATAGGTTAGTTCATAGTATTTTGGTTAAATGGAGGAACACCTGGAAGATGTATTTCAAGGCAGCAGCTCATACACACTGCCTTCTTTTGTAACATCAGGGGGAAATCTAGGAGATCATGCAAGAAATCAGGAACAGAAAAAGTCTGGTTCATCCTGGGGTCCAATTTCCAGATACCTGAAGGTGCCTCGTTCATCTAATTAGGCAATTAGATTCAATTATAAACACCATGAGAATGTGGTGCTATCACACTATTAAGGAAGGAGATTCTGAGATGAACGTGTTTAGGTTTAAAATGTGTAAATTACCCCCAAAACAAAAGCAAAAGACCTAGTGAAGATGCTGGGTGAAGCTGGTGAGAAAGTATCATTAACCACAGGGATTAGAGTCAGAAAGATCATCAGAGATGAAAAAGCCATTTCTCCAACAGCAATATTAAAAGTCAGATTAAACTCTGCAAATTCACACAAGGACAAACACCTTAATTATTGGAGACACATCCTAATATCATTATGAAAGAACATTATGTGTTAACATTGAGTGAAAATCTCAGGATATCAGCCAGTAACTTAAACCGTGAGCACAAATGGGTCTGACAAATGAGCAGTGATTCTAAGTATGGCTCCAAGTTAGTTACAGAGTGGCTTAAGCACAACAAACTCAATGTTTTGGAGTGGCTATAATAAAAACCTAATCATATTCCCTTAGTAGAAGTGGAAAAAGCTGAAAATGTGTGTGAGCAAGGCGGCCTACAAACCTGACTCAGTTCTGTCAGAAGGAATGGGTCAACACTCCAGTAAGCTATTGTGGAAAACGTGTTGAAGGATACCCAAAATGTTTGACCCGAGTCATTAAGTTTAAAAAAAACAATTCTACTATAAAAACTGAGGAAATCTAGGTAAACCTCTGAGTTTAAAGAAAGAAAAGAATCAGTAGAAATGAGAAAATTAATCTTTTTTTCTTGATAATTTTTTTCCATCTAAATCACATGAATTTTCCCAAATATTTTGATAATTATATTTTTCAAATTTGGGAAGACCTCGTTTGCTGTGGATGAGTTGCAGTTCTGCCTTTATCCACAAGGTGTCAGGCTTTCCATATTTAAAATCAAATGACACTAAACTTCCTCTGAGGCGATGCAGAGCGGCGTCGTTTTTAAAGTTTCCTTCTCCTCTCCTTCTGATACAAGCTTCATTTAGTTTTTATTTTCTATATGTCTCAGAAAATGTCTCAGAAAGGTAAAGTGATAAAAGAAATACGCTATGGTCCAACCCTGGTGAAATAGTCTTATTTAACATGGATGTGTCATGTGAAGTTCTTTCTGCATTGTGCACACACACTCACACTTGCTTACAGACGTTGAGTTACACACAGGAAGTTGACTGTTGACAGGATATATAAAGTTGCGGTTATATTGAAAACCAGACAGGCAGCCTTTTACACAGTAAGCACATTTGCTTTTCCTCTGTAAGTGCCTCGGTGTTCTGTTTTACACATTTGTAAAAGTTAGTAGAGCAGCTGGAGGTCACTGTGTGACAAATCCATGTTCTAATTTGCACCATGTTAAATGATTGCTGGTTGGGAGATTCCTATTTTCTTTCCCATTTGTATAATGCCAAAACAAATGATGCATGGGATGTTAGGCTCACTTTCAGAGCAAACAAACTGTAATTTAAAAAGACAGAATGTTGCATCTTTTTGCTGGAGGTTGTATCTTTTTATCATTTCAATAATTTGGGTGATATTCCTTTTTGGATTTAGTATTTTAGTATGCCTGATGTTTTCAATGGCTCATTCATTAAGCAACATCTTTAACTAAAGAACCATGTTATGATAAGATGTCCAGACGGTTGTTTGGCATTGTTTTGCTGTAGTAAGATGGGTGTTTTTCTGCAAAAATTAACTAGGTGGCTGCACAATCTGCTCTTCATTAGGTCTTTAACAATCAACTTCATTCATGTGCAGATTACTCACACCCATGTGTACCCATACCACAAAGCATACCAGTATTTGATTGGTGGTAAAACTGTTACACGTCTTTAGGTATTGACGCAGCCGTCACAGGTTCGAGTCCCGGCCCGTTGGCCTTCGCTGCATGTCTTCCCCTCTCTTTCTACACCCCATTTCCTGTCAATCAACTTACAAAATAAAGCCCACTAGTGCCACCATAAAAAAGAAAAAATAATTACTCTACCAACGTAAAAATAAATAAAATCACTAATTTATAGAGGGGACATTCATGAAATCTAAAAGCAAACTGTGTATTCGAATTTGTTTTCTGTTATTTATCACAACTGTGTAGTTTTTCACTAACAATAAAATGGTGTGTTTTTGTGTGTGTTCAATAGTGATGAACTGGGTAAGTTCATGGAGAGCCAGGGGGCAAGCGGTACAGGAATCCTTACACTGACCACCAGCCTCAGTAAGCCCTTCATGAGATTCGACAAATACCCGACACTGTTACAGGAGCTGGAGAGACATGTGGAGGTACACAAGAATGAATATCCAAATATAGAATACATGCAGTAAAAATATATGTAGATGCATAGCATAACAACCAAGAATACAGGTTAAATCTTGAATTACACCCTGTGGTGGTTTCATATAGTCTTAACTAAGAAACCATTTACTAAGAAAGCATTTCTTTGGGTTACCTCCCAAAGAAAGGCTTGCTCAACTATGCCTTATGTTTATTCCGATGTTTGTTGATTTGCATCACAGGAAGCTCATCCAGACTATGTGGACATCATAAAGGCAACAGCGGCGTTTAAAAGTCTAGTGGTAAGTCATTACTTCGCCTCAATTACCCAGGAGATCTTATTTTCATAAACCTCAAACTCAAGCAGTTTCTGATTCTGTGATCACAGGTTTCATTAATCGCACTGTTTAGCTCTTTGTTTTCCTGTTATTGATCATTACTTTAATATTTACAAAATTGTTTGCACTTAAAATTTGGTGGTAAAGGTACTTGTATGCATGCCTGATGACGTCTGGGCATGATCCCGTAGGAGATGACGGATGGTGTCCTAGGGTATCTCTCCCAGATCCTGGGAGCTCCACTGAGCTCCTGGAGAGTCTGAGGTGCAATCTAGTGACGTCAGATAGACTTAAACATGATGTCCCAGTGATGGTATATATTGCATTTAGGTCAAGGTAGCATGGAGGCCAGTCAATGGTATCAATTCATTCATCCTCCAGGAGCTGCCTGCATACTCTTGCCACATGAGGCTGGTATTATCATGCTCCTGGGGGAATTTAGGACCCACTGCTCCAGTGAAGGGTCTAATAATGGGATTTCATCCCGATACTTAATGGCAGTCAGGGTACCATCGTTTATCCTGTATGGCTCTGTGCGTCCCTCCATGGATATGGCTCCCCAGACCAACACTGAACCACTACCAAACCGATCATGCTGAACAATGTTGCAGGCAGCATTACTTTCACGACAGCTTCTCCAGACCCTTTCAGATTTGTCATACGAGCTCAGAGTGGACCTGCTCTCATCTGTGAAAGGAACAGGGAGGAACCATTGCCCAACCTGCCAATTCCAGTTTTCTCTGGCAAATGCCAGTCGAGCCTCATGGTGCCAGGCAGTGTGCACAGGGCCTACTACAGGACGTTGGGACCTCAGGCCCCCCTTATAAGGTCTAATGGTTTGGTCAGAGACATTCACACCAGTGGCTCACCGGAGGTCACTTTGTAGGACTCTGGCAGTATTCATCCTGTTCCTCTTTGCACAAACCCGTCCTGCTGATTGGTTAAGGACCTCCGACGGCTCTGTGCGGCTCTCCTAGTAACTGCCTGACTCCTGAAATCTCCTTCATGCTCTAAAGACTCTGCTGGGAGACGCAGGAAACCTTCGGGCAATGGCACGTATTGATTTGCCATCCTGGTGGAGTTGGACTGCCTCTGCAACATCTGTAGGGTCCAGATATCACCTCATATTACCAGTAGGGACACTGACCCTGAAGAAGAAAAAAATGTCTGTGGCCTCCACCTGTAAAACCATTCTTGTTTTTCGGGCCGTCTCAATGTTGCCCCTTTAGTGCAGCTGTTGTTAATTTCATTAACACCTAAACAGCTGACATCGATTAGTGTGACTTGATATTATTCTCTGAAATAAAATTGTTCCTTATATTTTTTATAGCAGTGTATATTCCAGTTCACACATTCATTTGTTGTAAACAATCTCAGTTGATAATAACAAACTAAAACAAAAAAACTTTCTCTCAGCCTCCTCTTCTTCTTTTTTTTTGTCACATTGTCAAACCAGTGAGAGCAACACTTTACAATGTAGTTTAGAGGGTAAGATCTTAATGAAAGTGTTTGCTCCTTCCTTTTTCTACCTTGTGTCGAGTGAGGGCGTTGTTCCTACTGTAGGTGTGATCATGAAGCAACTGGATTACAAACAAGTGACCACACTGAACCTCAGTCAACAGTTTGAGGCACTGTTTCCCCGGTGTAGCTCCGAGTTCTTTGTAACAACAGGAGTGACTCACTTGTCTTTTCAGCAGAGCTTCACAGGAAACAGGACAAAAAAAAACATCAGACAACTCTGGCTGGTTTCATTTGCAAGTTTAATTTTTCTTCTGTGTCTTGAATGTGTGGTTGGGTGGGCAGGCACTCAAAAACGTCTCTGTAGAGCAGTGTTGACAGAACTGATGGAAACTCGTAGATGTTGCTTTGTCATTTTTCTGTTTCAGGAGGGAGAGTCCCTGTATAGCACCTGAACATCTTTGCTTCTTGATGCAAATTACCTGCTGCATTTTTGGCAAAGAAATAGAGGAAAAGTATCCCAGTTGCATTGTTGTACCCAAACTCACTGTCAAATAACCATTGCTGCTTATGGCTCAAGAAACAGTTGGCGATTCAATGGGGAATTGAATGTGTAAATGTGTGTGGAAAATGTGTATATTTTTATAATCTTGATAGCTTGCTTTAATGCAGCTGTTTGTGTGTTTAGTCCCAGTGTCAGGATCTAAGGAAGCGCAAGAACCTGGAGCTGCAGATCCTGTCAGAACCAGTGCGATGCTGGGAGGGAGACAGCATGAAGAGCCTGGGGCAAGTGGCCTATATGTCCCAGGTCCATGTGAGAAATGGGGTCAGTGAGGTGAGAGCCACGTTTGGACTGATGCAGTCCAGAGTGGACAGAGCAAACATTGATTGGGAGTGGAATAAACTGCAAAACAAATGTTTTGCTATTCCTCTCATGTTCTTCTGCAATTGTAATAAAATGTGTGCCCCCCTTATTTAAAAATAAAACTTTCTCTTACATCAGTATGGCACACATCCTGTTAAAATAAACTGAAGCAAAACAAGCAGATCTGTTTGGAGGAAAAAGTCTAAAGATTAAAAAAATGCCTGGCTGTCTAAGTGTGCACGCCCTTGAACTAACACTGTGTACAAATCTTTAGATTCAATTTCTGTTTTCTCTGGTAGGACTCTCAGCACGCCACATTGACTTGGGAACATTTGCTACCCTGATTTTTAATTTCTCACGTTATCAGCTTGTGAGGACAACTTTTGTTAACCCTCTTTAAATTTTTAATTTTCCTCTGATGAAGTCATTGTTTACTTTGGCGTGTGCTTGGACTCCCTATGATGCTGAAAATCCCTCTTCAGCCTTCTAGCTGTGGGCATGGCGTTGTTTTGGTGATGCATAGCATTCTTTTTGTGCAAAACAAACCATACGCCGCAAATTATTCATAACCCCTGGCAGATTTTGGTATTGGGTAATCTTTTAATTTCACCAAAATGTTTCTCAGTCGAAGTAATAATAAAGTTTTGACGTGGTCCAGACAGTCCTGACTTGAATCTGAAGAAAAATACCTGAAGTATCTGAAGAATTGGTGGAGGGAGCAAAAGATTAGAGTGATGGCAAGGAGGTCTTCCAACTTCAAAGACTTGGAGCTCATCACCAAAGATAAATCATAAAAATAACCGTGGAAACACGCAAAAAATTGCTCAGAAATCATCAGAAGGGTTTAATCGCTGTAATGCCAAAAACGATCCCTTGATTTCCTTTAAATTTTGAGAAGATTGTAAATGATTCTCAACGTGCAAATTTTAAATAAAGACAGTTAAATTGTTTGCTAAATTGATATTTCTTTTGCATTGTTTAGTTGTCCTTTGAGAGATGCCCGTCTCATTTCCTATCAGAAACAAACGTCTTGGTTTAATGGGAATAATTTTAATATAATATATAGTTTAATGTTGCAGATCCCCTGTAAGCTGTGGCTTTAGCCTATGAAAGTTGGTTATTGCAATTATTATTATTTTTTTGATATCCTGCCAAACGCTCCAAACACTTGTTATTCAGTTGAATTGTACAGGTTATGTCCCAGTAAGGGTGAAAGGGTGACTTTGACAGGGCTGTGTAGACTTTTGTTTAGATCAACCAACTCAATCTCTGCTCAGCTTCAGAAGTTATTTAAAAACACACCAACAGTCAATATCTTTCAATATCTGTCCCCAGTGTCTGTGGATACCGTGCGCTAAGTTCTGTCCTCTATTGTAGCTAAAGTAATTTTTCCCACAAGTATCACAGTAGAAACCTAAATAGGCCACATGCAAAGGATAGGGCATGCTCTGCTTTCTTGTGGGCTTTCTGTGTAGGGGTCGACCCCGATACCGTGGTTGGAAAACATCCCGAGTTACACATTTAGTTTCAGCCTGTTTTAGTCATGCTCAACCAATTTCCAACCACTTTTTTTTTCTCATTAATTGTTTTTTACACATCATACTCATTTTCTCATACATACAATATTTAGTTGTTCTGCCAAGTATTTACGTGCAAACAGAGAATAAGGTTTGCTAATGTGAGCCGAGGTTATGGTTGTTGAGGTTATTGTCGTGCAACCTAAACATGCATGAGTTCTGATAAGCAGCACTCTAAACTAGTTTACAATGTTTCTACACATTCTGGAAAAGTCTGGAATTTTATTTCACAATTTTCCAAGTCACAATTATGGATAATGGATAATTAAGTATGGAAGAACTATTCTATTTTCAGATTTATTTTTTGTCTTTAATTTTTTAAAGGGCAAAAATCCAATAATGCTTTGTAAATGCAGTGTTTCTAATATTGTTATATTTAAATGATTGAATACAAAAAAAAAAAAAAAGATCTTTTGTACTTAAGACAACTTTAAATTAAGGTTGAACTGGACAGACTCAGAGTCTTTACTCTGAGTCTGGTTAAAACGCTGAACAATACTTTTAAAGTAACATTTTTTTTTTTTTTTAGAAATGTTTACAAATAACATAAAGCTTCCAGTGTTATTTCATCAAAATTGTAGTTCAAAGAAATAGCATTTATTAAAGAACTCCAACACTAATTTGACAAGTACAAGAGTAGATTTTGAAATAAAGCTGCTCTAAATTAATCCAGGTGCTGTGTTGGTTGATGTTTTTCTGGAATTTACAAATAAAACTGCTTATAAAGCAGTTCAAGGTGATTTTTTTTTGTGCTAAGATGTCCAAAATGCTATTAAAAACTCCTCAAAATTTGAATCTGGAACATGTGTGGAATTTCGAAGTTAAAAACTTGTATAGACCCGGCAGTTACCTTTCAGCCGCCCTTGTGTTGACCACAAGAAAGAAACTGTTGCAATCATTTTTCTGTCGTGTATAACGGTCATAAATCCAGCCTGATCTCTCATTTATCGTCTTTTCAGGAAAAGGAGGAGCGCTACCTCATGCTTTTTCCAAATGTCCTACTTATGCTGTCTGCCAGTCCCAGGATGAGTGGCTTTATTTACCAGGTGAGACATATTGTACTGTGCTTTTCTAATTAGAAAATACTTTTATAAGCATATTGGAAACAGTCGTGCAATGTTTGTAATACAAGTAAAATAACTACAACAATAAATTTAAAACAACATTTATGGTTTATCTGAGACAGAATCCTGATCCTAAAAGGTTGTTTTAAAACACGGGAGGTTTTTGTGTTTTGTTACACATAAATTATCCTGACAATGCTCTGATAGAGGATCTCTTCAGGCGTTATTATACATATTTAGGCAAGTTAGTGGGTTTTTGTGACAGACTGTAAAAGATAGGTGCATTGATGATCAATTTATTTAAAGTGTAAATGTATTTTCTTTCTCAGCTTGATACTACTCAGAAATGTTATCAGCCTGCATCATTCAGTCTTTCCAAATAATTCTGCAGACAGTTGCTTTATGAATACACTGGTACTTTTTCTGTCTTTTGGGTTCATGTGTGCAGGTTACCTTTAGCAGTTTCCATGCATGGAGGAGTTTGGAAAAATAAAATGTGGAACAAAATATCATTTTCAGACTTTCTTCTGTGTTCTATGTTTTATAAGAGAAAATTAGATGTTGCTTTGGTCTTGTAACAAAGGGTGTTGGTAATACATTTTGTACTGTTGCCTATTTCCTCTTAAATGATCCCACATTTGTTTGAAAATACATTTGTAGGCTGAGCAGCAGAGTTGAGTATGTGGATTGCACCCATGGAAAAAAACTTGCCATATCTATCTCAATGCAGAGACCTATCGAAACGAGATTCTATAACCAGCCGAAATCTGAAGTTTCCACAGTCTAGGAATGAGTTGTCAGTTGTCCAAGGTAGACTTGTCCCCCAGAGCCTGGTTTATTAGAGACTACCTCCAGTGGTGAGGATAAGAAAGCTTGCCTGCACTCCAGACCTCAACCGTGTTAAACCCTTGTGGGATAGGCTTGTGCGTTCTGTTCCTAGTGACCGACGCAATCACACTGACTGCCATGCAACAAAAGCTAGTTGAAGAATTGGATCCCATCCCACAAATGAATAAAATGTTAGACTGCACATTTGCCTTGTTGCTTAAACTTCATTCATCTAGTCCTATAAACGCAACTCATTAAGAGTGAAACGCAGAATCAGCTGGCGTGTTTTTCATGGATGCAACCAAAATACTCTAATGTTCAACTCACAAATGCAATTCCAGTGTGGAACCATTTAAAGAGAAATAAACAGGCTTTCCAACGGCATTAGATGTGATGCCAAGAAGCATTGTCTCAACAGTCAACCAACCGAGTATTTTATTACTTGCAAATTTAATTTTTGTTTGATCACAATGTGCTTTTTTTTCTTTTTCTCTGTGACTTTTATCTAATTCAGGGAAGGCTCCCGCTAACGGGCACCACAGTAACAAGACAAGTAGAAGATGCAGAAAACACTCATGTGTTTGACATCACAGGTTTGCATCTGATATACTGGACAGAAATACTCTTCCTGCCATTGAGCTTCCAAGAGCCAGTTGGACTAATATAGAGTTGTTGCAATGATTTCTAAAAGATTTAAGAACATGCACTGCATTTTAGTTTACTTCTGACCACATTTTATTACCACTCTAACTCTTGGTTAAATGAAAGTCTTCTTCTGCAGCATGAACTTGAACGAGCTTCAATTATCAGTGACTTTATAGAAATAACAGACTCCTACACAACAGTTAGCACCATGTTTTAGCCAGATTTGGCTTTGATGTTTAATTTTGATTCAGCTTTCTACATCTTGCTTCCTCAAACAGGAACAGCTTAATTAGTGATGAGTAAAAAACAAACAGCGAAACAGCAATGCATCCTTAGTTTACTCATACGTTTCCTCATCCTTCTCTTTTCCGTTGTGGTTGAAATAATGTCGGTCTAACTTGTGTCAGCGGCACGTCCCACTTTCACTAATAAATATCTGTTTGCTTGCTTTTTTTTGTAGGAAGCATGATTGATCGGTTCACAGTGTTCTGCAGCAACGCTCAAGAGTTGCAAGAGTGGCTGGAGCACCTGCAGCCTTATACCAAATCAGGAAGTCCTGCAGGCACCATTTCAAAAGTCAGGACACCGACTCACATCGGCAAACACATTCACTGTATACCGTCAAAACAATATTCAGAGTGAATCTTTTACCTTGTTAAAGTGTTAAACCCCCGCTATTTATCTAAAAATGACAAATACTAAACTGCTTGTTCTGTGCTCGGATAAGTCTCATGTGTCTGCTTGGACAATCTTCTGCAGAATGTGGATGGGAAGCCACTGAGCACACCCACACACCTGCCCCACCCGGTTAGTCCGAGCGCTGTCAGCCGTGGTCCCCTGGAACCGCCAAAGATCAGCAAACCTTGGACCCTCAGCTGCCTGCGTCCTGCACCGCCTCTCAAGCCCTCTGCTGCACTGGGCTACAAAGAGGTAGGAAGCTGCAGAGCTGCTGAAACAAACCCACTCCTGTTTCTCATAATCAGTCATGCAGTGCTGTGGTAGTAAGAACCTGCAGGAAGTCCCCCTCCTCTACATGTCCACCTTCCCATCTCTAATTTGTCTCCAATTTATTTAGATAGTGGGGGTACTGGGTTTTTTTGTTTCTACATTTCCAGCAAGTACACAATTAAAACCCAACTTTTAGTTTTTAACTGATTCTAAAATAGTTTCAGTTGAAAAAGGGTTGAATTTTTGACATAAGCAGGTATACAAACCTTTGTGTTCATTCTATGTATTATTACGTAAATGGAAAAGCTTCAAAAGAAACATAGGTGTCGCTGAAATGTAGCAGAAGTTGATTTTTATTCCGGTAATGTCTGTATGGTCATCAGAAGTATGACTGGCATTCGAGAGCAGTGAGTTCACTGGTGGTTAAGAACTATTTGGTTTTGATGTAAGACGATTCTTGATGTGTGGTCCACGTAGGCGGTGGAAGCTTTCATAAGTCAGCACTTTCTGCTAAAACTTTCAGTTATTACACATTCCTACCACACAATCAGACACGGAACTTAATATGCAGACAGCCTTGTGATTCCTTACGTGTCTTTTTCAAGATGCTCCCCAACTTTTTTTTTTTAAATGCAAATTCTTTATACTTCTGCACTTCCTCATTTTTTTTTCTTGGAGTTGCAGCAAGCAGCAGGCTTGCAGCTCCCTCAGTCTTGTTGTCTCCCCTACAAAGATTGTTCCCACACTCTTCTGAATGCAAATGCATTTGACTTTTCACTCTCCTATCTATACTCTCAATGCACCTACCACCAAAAACGTTGTGGAACATAAAAATAAGAAAAAGTCAAACACTCACAAATGGTTTTTATGAAATAGACAAATCATTTGAAACTGTTGCGTTTTTTTTCTTAATGTGCTTTCTGCTGATTGATTAATTAACTATACTGCCAACAACCTAATTAAAAAAGATAGATAGATAGATAGATAGATAGATAGATAGATAGATAGATAGATAGATAGATAGATAGATAGATAGATAGATAGATAGATAGATAGATAGATAGATAGATAGATAGATAGATAGATAGATAGATTTTAAATTGAGAATGAAAAGGTTGGATATTTTGAAATTGTTTGTAGTGAGTTCATGCCACTATGTTTAGCCTTATTATTATTTTTCTCTTATCCAGCCGTTTTTGTTTTCAGCCTCTTCTGTTTTTATCCTATCTAATTGTGAATTATAAGTTGCCAGAGTTGTGCATGAAAAGTGCTCTATTAATAAAGATTGATTGATTGGACTAAAAACAGTTCAATCAACGCAGAGGTTAACATGAACATGTCTCAACTCTTTAAAATGTGTTGCCAACATCAAATTTAAAACAAACTTATAATATCTGGTCTTTATAATATTCAATTAAATATAGAAGTAAAATTATTTGGATACATCAGTGCCCTGTGTTTTGGTTTTTTTTTTTTTTGCATTTGTTTATCATTGATTTTATTATTTACTCAAATGTTAAGTTATTCATCCTGTTCTGCAAAGACAAACAGGTCTGATCCAGTAAGGGTGTATGAAATGTTCTCTCTCTCATCACACCCTTCACTCATCGTAATGTTTCATGCACATTTTTTCCCCTTTTTTCTCTTTTTCCGTTCTGGCTTCTTTAGAGGATGTCTTATATCATGAAGGTAAGGTTAGATGTGTCTCTGTTTCTGTGTGTGTGCTTGTGGGTAAAAATGTGGGCAGGGGAGGTGGGATGGGGGTTGCCTGTATGTGAGTGTGTGCGTGTGTTGAGCTGACATGCCATTGCTCTGTTTGCTTCACTCATTCTCTTTCATTCTCATCTTGTTGGTTTCCTGTTTTCTGTTGCCCTGCGAGTTTTCTTTTCCCTCCGTTCCCTGCAAGAAGTCAGTGTGCCAGTATGATACCTTTTTTTTTTTTTTTCTTTCATCTTTTGAAATAAATTTCTGACTCACTGGAGCAATATAATTCCACACGAGTAGCTACTGTTCTGGAAAGCTCAGTCGGGTTCGTCCCTCAACAATGGATTTTTTTTTTTTTGGCAAAGTCAAATAAGTGTACTACTTATGTTGACATCATAGAATAAAGTATGTCATTTTAGGTGGCTTTTAAAAGAAAGAAGGGAAAAAGCGGGAGCCAAGTTTTCCGTGCATAGTGTTTCGCAGTTGCTACCTAATCATGCAAATCATTTACCAAGCACCCTGAGACACTATATGTTAAACATATTAGTCATTTTTGCTCTTTAAAGCTTACACATGTGAGGGCCATTTGTGGCATTTGTAAGGTGTTCTCCATGCTTTGCAAGAAGGAACATATGAAAACACAGGACCTGAATTTACCATGCCGTGGTGTTTCAGCCATATGTAGTAAGGGAAAACTGCAACAGTAAAGTTTCATCATTCAACTTAAATGCTTTAGACTCACCAACTTTACTTCAGCAAATCTCCACAGCAAGACTGGAATCAGGAAAGAATGTGTGCATTCATCTAAATATATTACAAAGCGATTGAAAACATCAATTATTTCAGTAATTTAATTGAAAGAGTGAAACTCATATATGATATTGATTCATTACAAACAGAGTGACATATTTCAAGTGTTTGTTC
The DNA here is from genome assembly GCA_036250325.1 of Characodon lateralis. Taxonomy (NCBI): domain Eukaryota; kingdom Metazoa; phylum Chordata; class Actinopteri; order Cyprinodontiformes; family Goodeidae; genus Characodon; species Characodon lateralis. Next base: position 23,717 of record JAHUTJ010016758.1, read on the forward strand.
CTGTTAATTTTGATGATTATTCCTTTCAGCTAATGGAAACCCAATATTCAGTTTCTCAGAAAACTTTAATATCACAGGAAACCTATAAAAATAGGATTTTTAGGAAAAGTCCTCGTACAAAATCGGATGGAGGACTGCTGACTTGACAGTCATTGGTATTCTTCCCAAGGGAGATGGAGTGCTGTATCCAAGCATAATAATGGAATATTTAGTGTAAGGAAAACGTGCAGATGGAAAAGGGATACCTGCAGCCTTGAGAGAGTTGTGAAGCTAAATTCGGAGGAAATCTAGGGGCGCACTAAAGTGAGCTCTTAAAGAGGCACCACACTGATGAAGTCAGGGTATGTGCTACAAACGTTGCATTCCACGTGTTAAGCCTCCTGAACCAGAAATGAGGCTCTGTAAGTTTAGTTAGTTTTAGTTTGCTGTAAGCATTGTTAGTAACAAAGATGTTTTAATTTCAAACTGTAAAACACATGATATAACCTTTAGGAACGATTATTTTAAACCCTTTTAAGCAGGCTGCATTTTTTACCTTGGAGACAGTTTCCTGCCGGGTTGGTCTCAGTTACCTCATGCTTGCTGCCTTGTTTGTTGATGGTTCTTTTGTTTCTTCGCTGTGTGTACATTCGGGATGCAAATCCCCATAAGCTTGCGTTCTGTTTGGACTGAAGCCTCGTGTTCCAGCTATGTGTAAAGTCGAGATGTTTGCAATTGCAGAGATTCATTGAGTTTGTTATTGTGCTCCTGCAGGACTCCAGCAAGAGCCCACGGCCAATAAAAAAGTTCCTGCCAGGCAACAGGAAGAAAGACCGCAAGCCCTCAAATGACGAGTTTGAAATAAGAAAAAGTAAGTTTCACCCTAATAAATAGTGTTCTGCAAGGTCACCCTTCTTCTGCGTTTTCTTAAAACGCTTTAAATCTGAAATAATTCATGTATATTTCACCACCTAAACGTTCTTGAACTAAATTTATCCTGAAGAAATTCTTTCATTAAGTAATTTCTTAATTTTTGCCTGAAAAGTCTTTAGAAATATAGAGTCATGGATCACTTAGTATGGTGTGTTGTCATTGTGCATTTGCAACCTGGGCTTTGCCAGCATATTTACATCTGTTTAGCTATCTGATCCTATTTAAACCCATCAGCTGGATAAATCCTGACTTACAGAAATTAAAAACATCTTCGGTGTTATTTCGGTTTACTCCTGTGTTCCTCTCTGCTGTAATCTGCAGACCCATAGCTGGTCTCATTCCCTGCCTGCAGCAGGCTCTGTGCAGTAGAAAGAGAAAATATTGGTATGCATGACTTGATTTTATCAATAGGTTTTGGTGGTTTAGCTTTCACTTTCTGCCACGACCGAAGCAAGAATAGGGGCATACATATTATTAATGGGTATTCAAAGCGACATGCATGCATGTTTTAGCCTGAGCCACAATCATAAGCTCAGCAGACAACATGGTGATGCCCTTGTAGGTACTCGTACTCGTTGTCTTCCGCTTTATCCGGGACTGGGTCGCGGGAGCAGCAGACTCAGCAGAGACGCCCAGACGTCCCTCTCCCCAGACACCTCCTCCAGCTCCTCCGGGGGGAGCCCAAGGCGTTCCCAGGCCAGCCGAGAGACATAGTCCCTCCANCCCTGGGCCTCCTCCTGGTGGGACGTGCCTGGAACACCTCCCAAGGAAGGCGTCCAGGAGGCATCCGGTATAGATGCCCGAGCCACCTCAACTGGCTCCTCTCGATGTGGAGAAGCAGCGGCTCTACTCCGAGCCCCTCCCGGATGGCTGAGCTCCTCACCCTATCTCTAAGGGAGTGCCCGGCCACTCCACGGAGGAAGCTCATTTCAGCCACTTGTATCCGGGATCTCGTTCTTTCGGTCATGACCCAAAGTTCATGGCCATAGGTGAGGGTAGGAATGTAGACCGACCGGTAAATCGAGAGCACAGCGCCCCCATTACTGCGGCAGCCGCACCGATCCGTCTGTCGATCTCCCACTCCATTCTTCCCTCACTCATGAACAAGACCCCGAGATACTTGAACTCCCCCACTTGAGGCAGGAGCTCCCCTCCAACCTGAAGAGGACAAGCCACCTTTTCCGAACCATGGCCTCGGACTTGGAGGAGCTGATCTTCATCCCAGCCGCTTCACACTCAGCTGCGAACCGTCCCAGTTCATGCTGTAGGTCTTGGCTAGAAGGGGCCAGCAGGACCACGTATCTGCAAAAAAAAAGAGACAAAATCCACTGGTCCCCAAAATCAGACCCCCTCCGGCCCTTGGCTGCGCCTAGAAATCCTGTCCATAAAAGTTATGAACAGGACCGGTGACAAAGGACAGCCCTGCCGGAGTCCAACATGCACCGGGAACGGGTCCGACTTAGTGCCGGCAATGCGAACCAAACTCCTGCTCCGCTTATACAAAGACCGGATGGCCCCGAGTAAAGGGCCCCCGATTCCATACTCCTGGAGCACCCCCCACAGGGCATCACGAGGGACACAGTCGAATGCTTTCTCCAGGTCCACAGAACACATGTGGACCGGTGGGCAAACTCCCATGAACCCTCGAGTACCCTGTAGCGGGTATAGAGCTGGTCCAGTGTCCCACGGCCGGGGCGAAAACCACACTGCTCCTCCTGAAGCTGAGGTTCGACTATCGGCCGGACTCTCCTCTCCAGGGAGGCTGAGGAGTGTGATCCCCCTGTAGTTGGAACACACCCTCTGGTCATCCTTCTTATGAAGGGGGACCACCACCCCAGTCTGCCAATCCAAAGGCACTGTCCCCGACCGCCACGCAATGTTGAAGAGGCGTGTCAACCATGACAGCCCCACAACATCTAGAGACTTGAGGTACTCATCCACCCCAGGTGCACTGCCAGCACAGAGCTTTTTAACCACCTCGGTGACTTCAGCCTGGGTGATGAAAGAGTCTAACCCTGAGTCCCCAGCCTCTGTTTCCACCAGGGAATGTGTGATGGCAGGATTGAGGAGATCCTTGAAGTTCTCCTTCCACCATCTGATAATGTCCCCAGTCGAGGTCAGCAGCCTCCCACCCCCACTGTAAACAGTGTTGGCGAAGCACTGCTTCCCCCTCCTGAGGTCCTAGACGGTTTGCCAGAATCGCTTCGAGGCCAACCGGTAGTCCTTCTCCATGGCCTCACCGAACTCCTCCCAGGCCAGAGTTTTTGCCTCTGCCACCGTCCGGGCTGCGGCACGCCGGACCTCACGGTACCCATCAGCCGCCCCAGGAGTCCCACAAGCCAACCACAGCCGATGGGACTCCTTCTTCAGCTTGACAGCATCCCTTACTGCCGGTGTCCACCACCGGGTTCAGGGATTGCCGCCGTGACAGGCACTGCAGACCTTACGGCCGCAGCTACGGGCGGCAGCATCGACAATAGATGCGGAGAACATGGTCCACTCGGACTCTCTGTCTCCAACATCCCCCGGAATCTGATCAAAGCTCTCTTCACCCGAGTGTCCAAAACATGCAGCCGAAGGTCTGATGATACGACAACAAAGTCGATCATTGACCTCCTGCCTAGGGTGTCCTGGTGCCAAGTGCACTGATGGGCACCCATATGTTTGCACATGGTGTTCATTATGGACAATCCGTGACTAGCACAGAAGTCCAATAACAAAACACCGCTCGGATTCCTTGGGAGGGGCACTATACAGCAACCCTGACAGGGACGCCAAGAAGGCCGGGTACTCCGCACTACCGCTCGCCCCGTAGGCCGAAACGACAGCCAGAGACCTGTCCCCAACCCGAAGGCGCAGGGATGCGACCCTCTCATCCACTGGGATAAACCCCAACACGAGATGGCTGAGCGGGGGGGCAACAAGCAAACCCACCCCACCGCCTGTTCCCGTGGGCCACTCCAGAGTAGAAGAGCTTGCAGCCCCTCTCGAGGAGATGGGTTCCAGAGCCGACTATTTCTAGTCGATATCTCTCGACGTCCCGTACAAGCTCAGGCTCCTTCCCCCCAAGCGAGGTGACATTCCACGTTCCTAGAGCCAGCCTAAGCATCCGTGGATCGGGCCGCCGAGGTCTCCACCTTATCTGCTGCCCAATCCTCTTTGCACCAATCCCTCAAGGTTCCCCCTGCAGGTGTTGGGCCCACTGGGGGATGGCCTCGCGTCTCTCGTTCGGGCTTGGCCTGGCCGGTTCCCACAAGGAGCAACTATTGCTCGTACTTCTTTAATGACTTCTGGTTTCTGTAATTAAATATGCTTTACTAGTATGTTTACATCTTATTCATGACTCTGTTGTACAGTTGAGGACCTGATGAAGTACCTGGACCCCCAGTTCACTGACCACATCACTCTGCCTGATGCCATGAAACTCGAGTTCATCCTGGCAGGTATGAGCAAAAAGGACATTGTAGAAATAAGATTCTAGATGTCTTGCCCATCTGTCTTTTGCTCTGTGTACTTATTAGCATATTTATTCTGTGTCACTGCACAGAGGAGGACTCCTTGGTCTCTGAAGCTGCTTTGTTGGAGCAAGTTAACAACTTGCAGCCACTGTTGGACAGTACCCATATTAGAGGTTTGAATCACACAAACCATATACAACTGTATCTGCACTGTAATGGAATTTAAATTATTATTAGTTTGTTATTATTTATCTTTCTGTTGACAGCAGAAGTGGATAAAACAAAAGTGCTTTCCAGTTGCTTCCTTAGTTTGATATGTGCATTTAAAATGTCTTACCTCTGTGATTGTCAGTGTGTTGTATAGCTACAATATAAACTGAGGGGGAATGTTTCTGTTCTGTATGAAGCCTGCGTCAGCTGCTTGTTTTGCAATATCCACAGATGTACCTGAACATGCGACCAAGCTGCAGCGTCTTTCACAGATTCACATCAAGCAACAGGTAGCTACTGCTCTCAAGCTGACCGTCCTACCATATCTGTGTTGTTACAAGTATGTTGTTTTTTTGTTGTTTTTTTCAGGACCAAACAGAAGCTCAGTCACAGGAAGTTAAGAAGCTTTTTGAGGAATATAACAAAATGGTACCAAACACAACACAGAATGCAATTTCAGTTTTAGTACAACAAAACATTGTGCAAAATAGCAAAAAAACTCACAGAAATACAATTTTATAAAAACATTAACAAGTTCATTTCATACTGCACCACATGGTGGGAAAGGCAGAATTACAGTTTAGAAATACACAAATAACTTAGATTTGAACAATTATCTTCCTGTTTTGAAGCTAATTGATATTATAGGAAGTTAATCTCTTTGCTAGATGTTCCTGCTGTCCAAGCAGTTCGCCCAGTGGGATGAGACAATGAGGAAGATGGAGGAGGCCAAAGGAATCCGACCTGTGGAGTAGTTACTCTGAGCAATGCTAAAAGCAGGAGAAAGAGTAACGCTGCACTATGGTGGTAGCTCCTGAACAGAGATGTTGCATTATGTAGCTCCTTCTTCCCCAGTAAGTCAGGAGGGAACAAAAGGCTAAAGAGCAACAGCATTTCAACGCATTTCTGTTTCTTCCTCACTTTTTGACTCTTTATTGGTTTGCAGACCAAGAAAGAATATTAATGTTGCCTAAACACTGTTTCTTTTAATGCAATGGTATTTAATGAAATAGTAAAACAACTGAACTGAGGCTTGTGAATCTTTATCTATTGTGGAGAAGAATTAGCATTTATTGTTGACAGTAGTGCTTTTTAGTTCTTCATTTTAGTTTAACTATCTTCCATCCCTGCAATCGACTTGTATTTTTGCTTTTTTCTTCTTAAAAAGAACACAAACACACTTTCAGACACATCTTCATTGCTTTATTTTCTTCCTCTGGATGTCTAAAATAATGTTTATATGTCTTTGTGTGTATAACTGTGCATAAAGCGTGAACGTAACAATTAAAGTAGTTATAAACATTATTTTCCTGTTGTGTATCTGTCTGAAGCTGCAGGCCAATTCCAGACTTTGTGTTCTTCAGTGCAGATGGTTTCCAAGTGGCTACAGATTGTCCGTTCAAAGGGGCGAAGTGTCAGGGATGACATCTGTGGAGCTCTGTCCGCTGAACACAAGCGTGTTCACTAGAATCTTTTTAGTTCTTGTGATGCGAAGGGCATTTGGATTTGCTCCTCAGGTACTCCAGTAAATGTTTCTTGTCAAATTTATCATTGCCAAATATAAGACCCTCACCAGTCATGTTGAGCTGCAAATAAAACAAAAGGGATTATGTACGTTGTGATCAGGAAATTACAAGATAAATTGTGAGATTAATTGTTGAATTTTAGAAATTACGTTTGTAGATCAAACAGAGAAGCTAAATTTCTGACATGCGTTGAAGGTTTACTAAAGCATATATAGTACATAAGATTATATGGATTGTGTCTGCACATTATTTCTGATTTGATGTATATTTACACAACATCACGAGGGTGAAAAACCACATATAGCTGCATTGAATTAACACAGATTTGATCCTATATTGCAATATTCTGCTGTGCTGGGAGACACCAAGTAATGGCTCCGTGTAGATACTATGTTGACCGAATCTTGTTTTTGTGGTAAACTAGTATATTCAGTTCACAAATACCTCAGTCTTTAAATCTCAAAGGAGCACCTGCGAAGGTCTTGGAGAATTCAAACGTCTTGGAATTAAAACGAGCGTGTTGATGGTGTCTTCATTGGTTTTACTAATTCATTGGTTGGTCGATTGTTGATTAGGTCTCGTAAAGAAAATTAAAGATAACAGGTATATTTTTTGGGGCTACTTCACATCTTTACAAAAGTTGCATAGAAAATAAATGTCAAGTTATAATAATTTGTCCAAATCAAGCAATTATGTTCTAAATCAGAAATGTACTCTAATACATATTTAATTGCTGATAATAAGTGTTGGTTTCCCTAATAGTTTTTATGTATGTATTGGGAAGACTGTTGTATGTTTTATATATAATCTATAAAAAATCTCAAACAGAACATTAAAAATGGAATTTAATATTAATCTCTGTACTGAATATGAGAACAAGACTATTGATTCTAAATTTAGAGGACATATTATTAGCCTTGTGGCACAGGTCATAATAGGATTTAGGCCCTTATGCTTTGAGGCTAACGACATGTCATTTGTGGTTAATTAAGGCTAGGATGGCAGCAGGGAGGTATTTCATTGATGATTAGACAAACCTTTTATGGCTTTAAAAGAAATCTGCCCAAAACGTTGTTCTTGTTTTCTTAATCTGAGGAATTATTCCTCCTGTGCAACTCCAACCAAGACAATATACAACTCCAAAAAGTCTATTTCAAGGCCTGCTTTTAAATTAGCGTTCAAGAAGAGCGATGATACCAAAGACAGAGTATTAGCCAACGTTATGTGAGCCACGTACCTGCAGTGCCACCCTCACTCCGTAGCGGACGTAGGTAGCAATGTGTTCACAGTTGTTGTGAAGGATGCCGTATATTCTGCAGTTCTGATATGTCTCAATGATGCGTTTAATTATGTCTTTGTCATCTCCTTTACTGTATGTCTCTCCTGTTAAGGGGTCTGTATAGTCATCAAGGTAATTGTTCACCTCCGGCTCTTCGTTCATTGTTAGTTTAGCAAATTTACACGATTTACCGTGATATTTCTCTGTAAACAAATAACAAAAAATAAATTAGCAGTTTAACAATCTAATTTATAATTATTATATTATTATTATTGCTGTTTAGGTATACTTACTTGCTTGTTCATAAATGTCCTGCCCTGCCTTTTTCCCACAAATATTTACATCTCCCACATAGACCGCAAAGTGTTTGTATCGAACTCCAACTTTACATCTTGTTTTATAAGAAATGATGTCTCCAAATTGGAACTGTGAATGGAAGAACATGCATAGTCCCAGCACCACATTTAGAATAAACAGAATGTGATCAAACTAACTGAAACAAAAACATGTTGGATATCTTTTAAAGTGGTAGCCTTAATAAACGGATGAACTTACTCCACTCATTTCCAGTGTTGTGATCATCAGCAGAAGGATCCCATCCACCAGGGTAGCTTCCTCATTTTCTAAGCAGTCAAGGTCTGAGATGAACATGTCAGACTCGTGAAACTACTTTTTAACTAAAGTCATAAGATTTCACAAAGCCATTTTCTATAATTCAAAAGAAAGGACAATATATTTCATACACATTTTAGTGTTGAGCCTAATATTTTAGAGTTAATCCAGGAAAGAAGGCGTTTCAGAGGTCTTACCTTCATCTGAAGCACTTTGAGTTTACTGAATCAAAGGAAATCGCCTCCTTATATACACTTTTGAACAATACTTCCGAGTTGTTCTCCCCATGTGTCCAGTTCTGTCCTTCAGCAAACCGCAAATGGATATCTCTTATCAGCTTTTATGTTTGCAGCATGTTTGCTTGGTTCTGAACAGACTCAACCACGAGCAGTACAGTTTCTCTCCCCAACTGCTCGTTTTGTTCACAACCAGTATTTGTCACCTCCTGCAAGATAAGCAGCATTCACAGGCAGTAGGATCAGTAAAAGAAAGCGACTAATATGTATCTGCCGCTCTCTGTTTCTGCAAGTAGAATAAAATGTCACTGAATGAATTGTCTGTCATAATATGTCTCAGGAGCTGTTAAAGGAGCTGCTAGCAAAGATAAACTACCACCTGTACTCAGTTATCATCAATGGGAAGTTAAAAAACCCTCTACAACTTTCTGTGCCACTTTTATGATAGATTTCGGTGAATTTTTATACATTATTTCTAAATTTGTATGTATAATTCTGACTCCTTATAGATTAAGGTAATAATTTGTCCACCTAGTTTTTGTTTAAAAAAAAATATTAATGTTTTATGGGTTTTTCATCCACCCTAGGAAATGAGATAAATCAATCATACTAAAAATGTTAAACTAACTATAAATACTTTATGTATATAAGTTTATGTGAACCTGTGTTTCAGTCCCTCTTTACCATGAAATAGAACCAAATTAAACCTCAGAATGATTTAAAAAGTTTAGGGATTCAGTTAAGGAGCGTTTAGGCTCGTTCAGAGTGACTGTTAAGAGTTAATCCCTATGAAATATGCATTATTGTACTTCATGTATGCACACTGACTAAATGTAAATTATGTAAATTCTTACTGCTGTCAATTGCAGCATCTCTTATTCAGTGCCTCACAAAAGGATTAACACCACTTGAACTCACATTTTAACACAGAGTTCGATGTGGTTTGTCAAGGTTTTGCGTTAAGAGACACAAAGAGGTGCGTAAGTGGGAGCATGGTTTGTAAAAAATCTGTCCTCTTTATTCTAATACACCTAAATAAAATGTAATTCTTGTTTACCTGCATGTAATGTACTCTCAGTAATAATACAGCTGCTCTGTGAAGGCCTCCAAGGTTTGTTAGAAACCTTAGTAAGCAGACCGCATCGTGAAGACCAAGAAATGCATCAGAAAAGTCATGGATAGAGCCATAAAGACATTTTAAGCAGGATTAAGTGATAAAAACAAAACCATTATTAATAACATCAAGAGTAGAGGCCCATGGTTACTGGAGGAGCTGTAGAAATCTACAGCTCAGGTGAGAGAATGTCAACAGAAAAATAAAAGTGGTTGCACTCCACAAATCTGCTTATGGAATATTATTGCAATAAAGACAAAAGAGATCCCATTTAAAGTTTGCCACCTCATGTATAATGTGGGCAAACAGGAATAAGTGAAACGTGGTTGCAGGATCATGCTGTGGGGATGATTGTTAGCAGCAGGGACAGTGAAGCTGGTCAGAGTTGATGAGAAGCTGGAGCTACAAACAGGACAATACTGGAAGAAAACCTGTTAAGAGTCTGTGAAAGAGGAACGAAGGTTCACCTTCCAGTAGGACAACGATCCTAAACCTACAGCCACAGCTTGCATAAAATAGTTTAGAGCAAAGCATTCATTTGTTAGAAAGCCCTTATCAAAGTCCAGATCTTGGGAAAATGTGGCATGACTTGAAATCTGTGGTTCGCTAAGGGACTCCTTTCAGTCTGACTGATTTTAAAGACAGGTAAAATGTCTGTGTTCAGATTATAGTGATAAACTTACAGATGTTTTGCACCGAAAGGTGGTTCTACAAAGTTTTGACTTGTGTGATGTTATACAAATTCACTTCAGGTTTCAGATTTTTCATGTATATAATTTTAAGAATGAAGTATAGCTTTCTTTCCCCTTCACATTTCTGCACTGCTTTGTGTCAGTATAAGATCGATTGAGGTTTGCTTTTAATATATCACAAAATATTAAAAAGTTAAAGGCCTGTAAATGTGGCTGCAAGACACTGCACATCCTGCTGTTGATTGCGCTGTAGAGTTAGTTTTGCAGAGTTTGAGTTTTAAACAGTTTGGTTAAACTTGTATTCCTGTCCCCGAAATCTACCTACCAGCCACTCATATTTCTATTCCTTGCTCTATAATCTGTCTTTTTTAGAAGCAAATGTCTAAGATGAACAAAAAGATGGAACGAGTACTAGAAAACAAAACATAAAAGCTTCAGCTGACACACAGACAAACGACAAATAAAAACATTTTTAAGGAGACAAAGTCATCACATACAGATTCATCGTGGTTCCCTTCTGTTGTCAGATAGTATTTAACACATGCAAGATTTGTTTTTTTTATTCAAGAAAGCTCTTACCTTCTGCAAAATAGTGGACACCTACTGAGGAAAAGAGAAAACCAAAGGTACACCTGAATAGTCCTGCCACTGTTTCCCAGATTCATTTGAATGAGCCAGCCTCCAGTATGAGATTAACACTTCTTGACTTTTTCATTTGAGAACATCAGTGTTAAGCTAAAGGAAGGGTTTTATTTATTTAGGCTCTGTTAAGGTTTCTTTCAGGTTCCAAATTTTATTTTGTACATTTAACTTTCAGTTTATTGTTTTGATGCTAGAGGTCTTCTTCATTTCTGCTACTGGGAGAATTGTTTTCTATGCATTGTGGGATTGGAAAAATGTTCCACTGGCTATATATGAACTGCTCTTCTATCATTTTTGGTGGCACGGTCAAACTCCACGTACATATGACATTTGCATATATTTTGTCATGCTTATCTGTTTGAGACAGTAAAGAGGGATGTAGGTAATTCCCTGGCAACTATGCAAAAGCTAACTTTATTACAGGTTAATTTAGGTACATGGCAGCATGCAAACAAAAGTTCATTTTATTCTCCCGAGCATTGATTCTTCTACTGTAAATACTGTTAACATGTTATCTCGAAACTAAAGTGTTTTAATCTACAAAACATGATGAAAAAACCACCAGGCATCAGTTAATAAGCTAAACTGTAATGAATGCTATCAAAGGTATATGTTTGGGTGAGTGAACTTGTAATGGCTTTTTAAGTGCTATATCTAAAGAAAACAAAATTGAGTTGATTATGTATTTTTCAGATACCTGAGCTCTTATTTTAATCTCTAAGAGGACATAGAGAAAACACTCAAACACTCATCAGTGGGAATGAAGTGAGCTGGTAAACCTTTAAAAATAAAGATGCACAGACCTTATTGAAGGTACCTCCGGCACAAGCCTAATTAAACTAGCTAAAGCAGCATTTAGTTTCAGTACTCCACAGTTTCAAAACAAACTCCATGAAAATTTTAGATGAGCAGAAACTGTGGCTCCTTTAGATCACGACTGCAACGTTATTATTTACTGCAGTTTTATCATAAAGGCTGAGGTTGATCAATCAATCTTTATCATTTCTTAGCAATTCAGATCAGCATTTAACCGTTGCTTCTTTAATGATGCTTACATTTTCAATTAAATATTTTTATGTAGTCATTGTTTTTACTGTAATTTTCTTGACCCCTGAACCCTGGTGGATGAAATGGCAGTTCAGAGTGTGCTGTATCCAAGCATGTTTATAGAAAGTTGACTGGAAGGAAAAAAGCATGGTGTGCACCCCAGCTGGAGTCAATGCTTGAAGTGTTAAGTTCATACCCTGGACATACTTTTCTGTATATTCAATGCATTTCTGTATTAAAAATCTTTTTTTTTTTTTTTTTTTTCATTAAACAATAAAAAAGTTTATATTATCCTTTAACATGAAGCTGAGGCTATGGGCAAATTATTTAACTCAGAACTTCTAGACTGAGTTAGTTTTTTAAACACTCATCCTCTGATTTATAACTTTAGGTTACAACTAATATGTTAATCTAAGATACTGTAAATTATATAAATGTCTTTTTGCTGGCTTGTATGCAAGATACCATAATAATCAGTAAGTCAGTCTAAAATACAGTGTACATACTTAATTTTATTAGTAACTGCACACCCTCATAGACAATAAAACAGCAGCACTTGCTTATTTATTTTAATTTAATATCTGATGTGACATTTAGAGGGAAGAACATTTAAAACATGTTTAGCCTGCTGGGTCAGAGCTGCAGGATTCTCTCAAGTGTTGCCCCAAAATTTGTGTATTGATCCTTGGGTTGTTTAAACAAAGACCTTCACCAGTCAGATCAAACTGTCAAAAAAGACAAAGTGGTTAGACAGAATACATACATTCTTAAACAACTAATATTCACTCTAATAACATAAAGTTAAGAGTAACCCTGGATGAATATAGTGTGTTAAGTATGAATTTAACATTAAAAATAAGTTTAATGGATCCAAGCAACACGAGCACTACAGCTGTAGGTATATACATTAGTGGTAAGACTTTAAGGCGTTATAATCTGTTTTATTCCTCCAACATTTTTCTAAAATATTCTGTTTATACATCTTTAATGAAACACTTACCTGCTCTGCTATTTTATGTCCATAACACACATAGTTAGCATGGTGCTCACAGTTGTTGGAAAATAATTCATACCGATCACAGTTAATATTTGTCTCTATGATCCGTCCACGAATTTCATCATCAGTTCCTTTTTGAAATGTTATTCCAGTTCTAGGGTCTGTATAGTCGTCAAGGTAATTTTCTACTTGTGGCTCTTCGTACTTACTTAGCTCTGAAAATACACATTTTGGTGGTGGACCAGACTTCACTGTAACAAACAAAAAGAAGAAATAAGGCGGAGGTACGTTTTACAGTTCAAAATAGTTTCATTGTAATTATGTATTGTAGATGGGCCTCCTGATTATCTCAAATACCTCTACATTAACTGTGTCACTCTTTAATTTGTAATTGTTCTATCAGCTGATTTTTTTTTCAGCACTTTCTTTTTTTTTACTGTTAAACTTGTTTTGAGGACATTTAATTTATTTAGCTGAAGATTCTTCCTGCTTGTATCTTGGTTTCTTCCCATCTTTGTTGTAACTATTCTGAAAATGTCCTCATAATTGTACTTCTGTTTCATGATTTTTTCTTTTTTCATGATTCTTGCATCACATTCTTGCTCTTGCATTTTGTATGGAAGATTCCTGTTATGCCACACACTTAATAGATTTGCCTGCCTTTCTGTTTGCTTTTGGTTCCTGATTTCAGGATACAGACACACTATGACATTCTTATCATATGTCATGGATACATTTCACAAAATGGGTCTTTTAGAGTGATTCCAGGGGTCTGATACCTAAACTGTTTTTGTCTCACACAGCTTTCTAATTTTATTCTACATTATGTGATGTTATTTCTGAGTTTGTGGTGTACTTACAGGTCCTTCTCAAAATATTAGCATATTGTGATAAAGTTCATTATTTTCCATAATGTCATGATGAAAATTTAACATTCATATATTTTAGATTCATTGCACACTAACTGAAATATTTCAGG